>WSYH01008801.1:0-27832 GCA_036426205.1 Ascaphus truei | reverse complement strand
GACAAATATAGTGTACTACGTGTACAATTTTTATAGGTAGAAATCTTAGCTTTTACAGAATGCCTACTTAAAATGTAGTCAGTTAATATGTGCGAGAAAGATGTATCTGGATAGTTGATCGGGATGCAATGTTGATGACAGGTCTCAGGGAAACAGGAAAAAGGAAAAAGGAAAGGCCAATGTGTGCGAGACCAAAAAATATATTTATCTTAAAATAAGGTAAAACAATATATGTATCCAATTGTGTACACATATAACAGACACATAATGGTGTGGGTGCCCGAGGATGTCTTGCGGTGGAGGTGATGGTGTATGCTGCTTCCGATCTCTGAGTCTCTCCCCGTTGGTTTGTTGTCTCACATTCCGCATCTGCGTCACTGGTCGGTCTACGTCATGTCCGGTTTTGGGATCAAGAGAGAGAGAGACAGTCTTGGATCGGCGTGTCCTCTCAGCTTTACAGCACAATCGCGCTTTTTTTCTCACCTCCCGGTGTGTTTTCAACCCTACAGCCCCTGCTGAGCTTGCGTATCAATGCGCACAGCTAGAGTCTCTACAGACTCTGCATGGAGACTTGCTGCTATTCTAGTTATGACCACACTCCTTTATAGCGCTGCGCATGCGCATAAGTCGCAGGACACGAAGGACCGGTCTCCATGAACCACTGAGTGTATGCGAGCCGGCAACAAGGAGATCAGCGTTTTACCTTTGGCCCTGGACCACCGCTATCAGTGATGATGCCTGCATCAATACATAAGTGAAATACGGCTGTCCTGACTCATGGGCTTTTTAGTGATTGGTTCTCCTGATCTGTTTGTTGCAGGGTGTTGGGTTATTATGTGGGTGTTAGTCACTTTGTCCATGTACCTCCTTGAGAAAGGTCCCATTTAGAGGACGAAACGTCGGTGTGCGTACTATCATTAATACAATTGTTTATCAAATTTCAACTGAGTGCTGTCTTGTTCTTACTGAAGCTTTCCTGAACTGTTCCTGGTAGGATATCTTTGCTATATTTATGCCTATGGGACAAGCACCAACGAGTACTAATCATCACGTGAGTGCCATTGTTCTTATATATATATATATATATATATATATATATATATATATAGTTTATATATATAGTATATATATATATATGATATATTATATATATATATATACAAATATAGCTGTTGCTCATCTGCATGTCTAGGCAGGTCTGCAAACCCGCTTTCCCCATTATCACCCAGCATACAGCACTTCCACTGCAGCAAGGGATTCTGGGAAATGACAGGCAAATGAGCACACAGTGTCACTTTTTGCATCAATAACCATTTTTAACATGGTTCCGCCTGGTGCTCTAAGCTTGCTGCATGGTCACAGCTTGAGCACAGCCAGGGTTAAGTGCATACCCAGAAAACCACCCACAGAAAAGCTGTTTCGACCTTGAGGGTTCATCAGTGTGGGGTTGATTTTACTGGGAATGCAAGAGAGGCTATGGGATAGGCTAAACCATAATAGAGTTAAGTTATGTGAGTAAAAAAAGTGACAAAAACCCTCACAAGAAAGCAATATGAAAATATAGCTGTATTGCTCCTTGCATGTCTTAGGCAGGTCTGCAACCCCCTTTCCCCATATCACCCAGCATACAGCACTTCCACTGCAGCAAGGGATCTGGGAAATGACATGCAAATGAGCACCCTGTGTCACTTTTTGCCTCAATAACCATGTTTAATAGACATATGGCCCTTAGCAGCTGCTGCATGGTCACAGCTTTGAGCACAGCCAGGGTTAAGGTGCATACCCAGAAAAACCACCCACAGACAGCTGTTTCGACTTGATATATATATAATTATATATAATATATATTTGTTTGACATGTAACTTTTGTAAAAAAGGTTTAAGTCCTAACTAATTACATTGCTTTTAGCCTTTTCCAGAAAGAACTAAATGATAATCAGGTTCTGAATGTTACACTGCCAGTTTTGGAAGGTCTTACATATTGCAGCATTATTCCCATGCACTAACATGAGGTTGAGGATCTTGTTGTGTTGGGTAAATTGATCATACCATATAATTTGCATACGGTAAGTTAAAGTCCTTTCAAATGGTATCGATCGATATTTTCTGGTAAATGTGGAGACATCGTACGCAATGGACATTGGGGATACGAGTTTGGATAATGATACGTTAAATGGCGATAACATAATGCTAAAAATATTACGGAGCTCTGATGATCCATCCCTTAGTCTTTTTGGCCATAGCTATAAACTAAACAAGGTCTTTTTAAAAATATACCTTTAACCATGACAAATTACATATACAATACTGTTGCACTTATTTCCATTGTTTGAAAGTACAGTACATATTATTTAATTCTGTAGGCGAACGTCAGAGAGGTATGCAAGGGAGACTGGTTATGGTGAATTAAATAAGGCTTTATTGCGCCTGTTTCCTTAAAATCAGGAACCATCCAACAAGGGATAAACAAAGTTCTATTCACTTGGGAGTATTTCTAGTGAAATACTATGCAGGCCACAACTCCCTTTAGATAAGTATGTCTCCCAGCCCCAAACATACTGTATATCATAAAATGAGCAGATATAAAAGTCTATAAATGAAAGTCTTATCTGTTCTTGTGGTTAGGAGGGAAAATCTCTCTTGTTCCTGGTTGCTACTTTCTTCAGGGTTGTCAGTATTCAGGTTTAGAAATGGCCCTTGTGTTTTGCAAGCAGCCTCTTCTGGTAGAATCAGACGCCTGTCCCTATGTCAGTCTCACAAGTTGTGAGAGTAAGGGACAATCTTAGTTCCTGTCTCAAAAGACAGGCTTTTCTAAGAAACCTAATCAGTCAGTTGGTGTTGGTTAATGACTACCAGCAGTTAACCACCACACTGCGGATAGAGGCACATTACTTGAACAGGGATAACTCCCCTGTTATATACCTCCCTGTTTGTGGGAAGCTGGGTCTGCCACGCGCCAAAGCCATCCTTCCACTCTCATTCAAGTATTCTGTGACTTGAATGAGAGTGGATGGAGGAAGAGAACCCTAGTTCCGCCGTGTGATTGGAGCCCTTCTCCAGTTATTCGTGTCTCCTCCGAAGGTGCTTGAGATCAGCACTCCTCAGTAGCTCGAGGAAGATTTTTTCTAAGTATAGTATTTTTGCATGTGCACGGTCATGAGATTTCCCTCGCGTCGGGTGCTCGTATTATGTAGGCAGACTGTATGGCAGCGTTGCAGAGCATATAAAAACAGCCCTTTGAGTTTTGCTCGAGGCTGTCTCTCTGCCCTTTCCCCTCAATGGAGTTGCTAGTTCAACCTCTTTGGGATTTAGTGTAATTCCACACCCACTTCCAGAGAATGTCCCATCTTTTCAGCTTCATCAGCTAAGGATTCTTCTGGTTTTGATCAGCACGTGTACCTTCTTTTATTGCCTGTTGGTGTGAAGGTTTTGGCTAGCGCTTGTTTAGGTGGTTCACATTTGCAACCTTGTCTTTCAGACGAGCAGTATTCCCAGCTCTCACTGTACCCTGTCTTCATGGGTTTTTGTGGCTTTGGGATACGACGCTAGTCGGATCAGGTCAATACTTGTCCTGTAGGACTGTAATCTCATCCGCGGAGAGGATCCCTGTTTTTGAGTGTGTCTTGCAAGTCTCTTCTCAGGGAATTTATCTGGAGCTTGCTTTCTCTGAGCTTGCTTCCCACATTTTTATTGCATTGTGAAGCACTGAACTTTCATTGTGGGCCACAGTTACTTGTTTCAGTTTGGAACTTCTTGTGCTCCTTTTGTGCTGAGGTCACCTGGGTTCTAAGCTGGCCTTAGCGTTGCTTTGGTGATGCTCAGTGTGCTTCAGTTTCATGCTGCTTTGCGGGGGACATACTGGGTAATCAGACGTTCCTGCAGCACTGTATTCTTAACAGCCTGCAGATTGTCTTCCTGCAGAGTTAACTGCTTCTCCTGGACATCTGGAGATGCGTCACAGACCTTGAGTTGGGTTGCAGTGGTGTTTGCTTCAAACTTCTCACCTTCCAACCGTCTATTTATTTCCTTAGCTCGTGCAGCTTTTTATTCTTTTCCTGACTTCGTCTGTCAAATGTAAATTTTCTTTTCCAGTTTTAATGTCTCTCTTTTTATCTTAAATGTTCTCCTTTTTCAGTCTCTGTACTACTATTAGGGCCTTGCAGTCCTCCTTCCATTTATGCACATCTACTTTGAGAATGACAGTCTCCTGGCTTGAGACTTCCTCTCTAGGTTGAGGGTCTGAAAGTCCCTTCGAAAGACTTTGAGATCTGTCTTAAGATGACAATCGGGTCTTAGAAATGTCCAGCTCCTCAGTGAGACTGTGGAGTTTCCTTTCTGGAAACTTCCAGGTCTGTGCGGCAGCGTTGGTCTCATGATGTGAGGCCATCCAGTGCTCTGCGGAGTGTATGAACCTCCTCTGAGATACGTTACGTCTGTTGACCTCTGTTGTGAGGCATTCAGCTCTATGAGAAGAGTGGGAACTCTTGCTGGAAGACTGTCATGTGCTTCAGAGCCTCCTCATAATTCCGCTCAGCTTAGCCATCATTTATCAGATGGCTCTGCTTTTCACCCATGGCGGAAATAGTAGCATTTGCAGTTCAGTCAGTCTTGAGATCGTCCAATTCTGTCCTGGCTGCCAGAGTACATTGAGGACATGTTCCTGTAGCTTCTCGTTATTTTTCAATAGCTCCGCGTAATCATCTTTCTTTGTTTCAATTGTTCACGCGAGTTTATACAGTCATGCTGGCATTTTTCAGGGCTCCTCGGGCTGGTCAAGGGATCGACACTCACTGGTTTCGGCTCCGCTTCCCTGTGATGGTTGGTTGAGGGTTCCTCCACTGAGTGGACGGTTATACATCCCTAAATAACATCTCTTAGTGCTCTGTGGTTATAAGTCCTAGCAGGACTGTAGTACTCTCGTGATACAATCATTCACTGAGTTCGTTAGACCCTACACATATACACATGTACCTGGTTCTCATAGGTGTCCCAGAGGGGTTTATACCCTGACTATTAGCGTTTTGTGTCCTGCTATCTCGAATACAATTTGCTGTCTGAGATTATTTCAACATACAATCACTGACACGGACGCTTGTGTTCTGATAATTTAATTTATTTTTAATGCACAATACACAACGATTTGGTAACATAGTTTATGTAATTATATTAAAAGTAAAATTTATATTAAGTAGGTGTGCAGTATAGTGGATTCTTTTAGGAGACACATTCATTTGTGTGTTTTCCTTCCCCCCTTTTCTTCCTCACGTTGGCACCGGACAGACACTTCTTTGGGGTACACGACATCTGCCTTGGCCCTCTGGATATCGGTTAACCCGGGACGAATTCTCCATTTTCTTAGGCTGCAGGGCAACTGGGCTCCCCTTTTTCTCACAGGATCTGTGGAGTGTCTGTTCCTTCCAGGTAGTGAAAGAACCGCTTTTCTTTTCCGCCTTTTTGTTTTGGATGACTCCGTCCCATCAGAAATACTGGGGTTTCCTTTATTGATACTTCAGCAGAGTTATATAACGCAGGCTTTTCTGCGTGTGCTTTAGTGACAGAATATTGGGTGATCTGCTGCTCCCGCTACTCTCTTGCGAATATTCGTATCTTAGAGAGCGGTCTTTTTGTTTGTGCCGAGTTCAGGCACCCCACCATTCTTGGGGTGTTTGTGGGGTGACTCGGTCGGGTTCCGTAAGAGATGTCTCCTCCTTATTGGACTGGAAGGCCACTTTCCATGGGGTAGGGGTTCATTACAGGAATGCTGCATCTTGTCCTCCATTTTGGGGGATCAGGGGTAGTTTTCTTCCTGAACTCAGGAGGCGCTATTGCAGCTGTTGCCACTGTATTTGCTAGAACCCCCAATTTGGTGTAGTCCTACAGGTGGGCATATTTTGCTTGTAGAGGTCGTAGCTCTCACAGGATCTCTGTAGACTTTTTCTTCTTGGGTAAGTTTTACAATATCAGCTCTTACGCACACATTTTCTCTCATAAGTATACAGAGGTGTACAGTAGTTGCTAGGTAAAAAAAAGTCTAATTGCTTTACACATTTACTTGCAGATATAATTTCTCATTAGGTAATGCGGATGTGCAGTTGCTAGGTAAAAAACTTCTGTTTTGCTTACACCATTACTTGTAGGTGACAATCCTCTGCTTCAGCCAAATAATGGATTTTCTGCTTGAGTTCAGTCTCAACTTTGGGTATTATGACATTCACTCTTCACACTTTGGGAGTACCTTTTATACAGCTCAGCAATTCCTTTTTTAGTAGGCAATTTTACACCTACACTTGTTTACTGAAAATTCCCCTGTCAGCACAGTCTTGCATCAATTTGTCACATTTTTCTGCATAAACTCCATTCACAACTGGATAGTATGCAGTGTGGGCAGCCTTTACTTGCAGAATCAGTACCGCTCGTGGGTCACAATCTCTATTCACTGCTTCAGCTAAACATTTGAAAACAACAAAGCCATCTCTTTTAAGGCTAACTCACTTCTTGAACCCGACTATGGCTGGAGGCAAACCCCCTATTTCAATTACCATATTATACTTTATTGTGATAGGCAAATAAGGTTTACCTGCTTACGCAGTCTCCTCTATCCTCTTGGATTAGGAAAAGACGTCCATCGTGGTTTTTGTAAGTTTCAGTGCAGTGTAGATTTCCTGCCTGGGGTGTTGTATTCACTTAACTCTGGTCTCTGCTCATGAGAGTTTTGTTTATTGGTGCTGAGACTGTTTGTAGGCAAAAAGCAAAAACAAAATTCACAGCCAACTCCGGGTTCCTTCTAACTTCAAGAACCCACCTCTCGTCCCACTTCGGACACCATAGTAGGCGGACATCACAGAGGTATACAAGGGAGACGGTTATTGGTGAAATTAATAAAGCTTTTATTGCGCCTGTTGCCTTAGATCAGGAAACCATCCAAACAAGGGGTAAACAAGCTTCTAGTCACTTGGAGTATTTCTAGTGAAATACTATGCAGTCCACAACTCCCTTTAGATAAGTATGCTCCGCCCCAAACATATATCATTCAAATGAGCAGATTAAAAAGTTCTATAAATGAAAGTCTCTATCGTTCCTTTGGTGGAGGGGAAATCTTCTCTGTTCCTGGTTGCTACCTTTTCTTCAGGGTTTATCAGCAGTTCAGGTTAGAAGTTCCCTATGTCTTGCATGCAGCCTCTTCTGGTAGACCAAGACGCCTGTCCCATGTCAGTCTCAACAGTTGTGAGAGTAAGGGACAATTTCCTTCCTGTCTCAAAAGACAGGCTTTCTAAGCAATCGAATCCGGAGGTGGTGTTTGTTAATTGACTACCAGTAGTTAATCACACACTGGTGGATTAGAGGCACATTACCTGAACAGGGAAACTCCCCTGTTACAAACTCCTTTGTATTTTTTAAAGCGTTGCATACATGGTTGCGCACTATAAAATAAAAATGTTACTGTATATATAAATACATACATACTCCCTAATATTGGTATACTATAAGTAGGCTGATCCAATGCGGTTAAATGCATATTCTCACTTTGAAATATATGTGGAATTAGGTATATAAGGTATTCTCAGCCATGCAGAAACATAGTGATCCAAAGGGATAAAAGTGTCCCAACCAAGCACTCAATACATGTATAAGTATTCATTAAACTAGACGTAATAGTCCTTCCCATTAGTATGGAAAAGAGCCGTCCATGACTGGTGTAACCAGTGTTAAATCCAAAAATAATAAAACTAATATATATCATTCATTTGAACACCAAAATTAGTATATACAAACTAATATAATAAAAGTCTCATAAAATCCTCTGTGGTGTGGGGACAAATGAGAGGTATTGGGAATATATATGGTAACGTATATAACATATAGATCAGGATTGATCCCAGTAACACTCAATGATTCTTATAAAGTATGTTATAAATGTGAATAGTATTAGCTGTGTAGGTTAAGCAACAAGGGGTTAATCGCAGTATCACACAGTAAAACACAGAATACACAGTGTAAGTATATTCAAGTTCTCATTCTATTGCAAATTGTATAAATATAAAACCAGGAATATTGTTGTGCTCTACCAGAGTAACAGGTCTACCAAGCACATAAAAATTGCAAGTTAAACCTATGATGCACGCTAACTAGAGCTTAATGTGCCGGTTACTAGGTGACGTTAATACATAAATGAAGTGAAGGCGCGGCAACTCCATTAGCCAATAGTCACCGGGTGTCAGTAAAAGGCCAATCAGTAGTGACTGGCTGCCGATATACTAAATATCAGGCTTTTAAAACATTTGGAATATTTAAGTAACAGACCCATACGATTCGGAAAATAGGTATATTCAGTAGCCTGAAATAAATATTTACAGTGAAAGTAAATATATATACATATAACAATTATACAGACAAAGTTCTATTATGACAACTTCATCATTGCATAATAATTTTTGGATGGTAGGAGTGAGTCCTCCTACGGCGATCTGCCAAAATGGTCAAAAAACAATCATATTGTTATTAAGGACTGTATACCTGACCCGTTCTGTATACTAAACTAATATCTTCTTATTTACACACACTTAAAATTTGTCATATATACAAACCTATTTACAAGGAGGGAATACAGAAGACCTTCATTCAGACTTTGGGCCTTGGGTTGCAATTGGAATACCCGCGGCATTCTTTCTGGAGTAGATGGTTATCCCAATTGCCTCTGCATGGACCCAAAGGGACGTGTTCAATGCCTGCAAAGTGTTAAAACATTACTTTTACCATTATGCGTTTCTGAATGTCTTGCTACCATAGTGTCAATATTGTTTCTGACAGCTCCGAAGTGCTCGAGCACTCTTGTCTTTAGTTGACGGTGGGTTTTACCCACAATAAGAAAAAAAAAAAATGCGCCAAATGGGATGTTACTATGAATATGGGCAATGAGCAGGATTTAACTAAAATGTATATATATATAAAAAAAAAATATTATAAAAACAAAAAAACTTGTGACATGACCAGTCCGGTGCGTAATAGGTATGCTAAAAAGAATATATAGTGAGTGAGACAGACACAACCATGATGATGCGCATCTTAAAACAGGGAACCCCTAGTCCCTGATAAATGCGTGGCAACAAAGAAAAAGTAAGTTAGAAGCGCAGTCAATACAGGGTTGTGTCAAACTCATATCTTTATGTATATCTTGTCCAGGGATAACCCTCTAGGACAACAACAACATGAAAACAATACATTAATAGTAATGTATTAAAACTGTGCAGATGAAGGTTTGTGCAATTGCACTTGGTTGGGTCTTCAAGGAGTTAAAACGGGAGTCCGCCCGATAGTTAGCTATATCTTGCAATGCAGCCGGCGGTTTAGGTAGAAAGCCGAGGGTACCCAGGGTTGAGACAATGCTCAAATGCCACCCTTGATCCACTTGTGTCCGTTGGGGTCCAGTAGTATTCTTTAGCCCACGAATCTGCTCCGTAGAAGCTGCTCAGAGCGCTAGGGCGCACGATAGCAGACAGCCCTCCGGGTGTCGGGTCTGATGTCACTTCCCTTCGCTGTGACGCACAGACCCTCCCGGTAGTCTCTGGGCTTCGTCTGTTAGCTCTCCTCCTCTCCGCTGGTTGCCGATGACCAGGAAACGGGTTTTGATCAGCTGGAGCCCAGCGTATGGTGTTGACAGCTCTACTCCACGCACTGTATGGAAGGCAAACACCCTATGCCTCACTGCAGCTTTTTTGTTGTAGAACACCTACAAAACTGTAGGGGTCGTATTATGTTAGAGGTCACACTATATTCGGGCCCATACGGTAGTTACCTGACACAAATAAGATACTACATTTTTTTTTACATGTTGTTATCTTTTGTTAAGTATTTCTCCCTTTTTTGTACTTGTCAATGAATGTGTCTGATTTAAGCTAGCGTTAACTTGTCAAAGAAACGTGTGTCTTACATTTCATGCAATGGCTAAAGTTCACAATATTAATTAACTGAGGGTGATCGCGGTGTTAAAAAGCCTGTTTGATTTATAACTTCTTCATCTCTTAATAACACTATATTTCATGCCACTTTCATAATACTTGTCTTAAGAACAATGCAGTTCTCATAAAACATTTTACTAGCTGACCATCACAAATTGCAAGCACTGTTTCATCCAATAACTGCAAGCAATGTATTGCAGAAACTCTTGCAGTGATGGGGTTAACCGTTTTAAATGGATCATTTCACCCTGACAAAAAAAGGAAAAAGCGTATGATATATATTAAACAATCACACACGAAAATCTGCTTTTCACCTACCTACTGTGCACATGTAGATTGTTCTCTACTAAAATACTTTTTTTTAAAGTTGACTATCACATCATTTTAAGACATCTATAAATCTTACAGCCCTGGGGCCTCATTATTCAAACCATCCAAGCTGTACTCTAAATGAGGTTAGTGTAGCATCCGGGCAAGACATTAACGCACTGTCCAATTTATCATCCAGTTCTAATTACATTTCCTAAGTCAATAGCCAGTTCACTTATCATCGATGGCTTTTTAAATGGCACTATGTGCAGTTTTTCCTTTTATCAGGAGGATGAGTATGGGGTCTCATATCATGGCAACATAATGATACTGTAAGTCTGGGCTTCTTGCCCTGAAGTTGGGATCAATCCATCCATTTTTGGCCAAAAGTCTTTATAAGTGTCTTTATTTTTAACTAGTCAAAAAAGTAGACAGTTTAAGTAGTGTCTCAACCCAGCTGAGACCACACATATCGTAAATGGATATGGCTATATGTTACTTATGAAAATGAATAGTATATATATATATGCAAATATAGCTGTATGCTCATCTGCATGTCTTAGGCAGGTATGCAACCCCACCTTTCCCCATCATCACCCAGCATACAGCACTTCCACTGCAGCAAGGGATTCTGGGAAATGACATGCAAATGAGCACACAGTGTCACTTTTTGCCTCAATAACCATTTTTAACATGGTTCCCTATAGGCTTAAGCCTGCTGCATGGTCACAGTTTTGAGCACAGCCAGGGTTAAGGTGCATACCCAGAAAACCACCCACAGACAGCTGTTTCGACCTTGATATATGTATATATATATATATATGTATGTATATATATATATATATATATATAACGTGGGGTTCACAGAGAGGGGGGGGGAGCAGGAGATAGTGTCATAAACACAAACAACATCGATACATATCAATAGGGGCAAGGTATCAACAATATGTGCGACGAGAAAATACAATATAGTCTGAGACACATCACGAAAAAAAAAAAAAACCAAAAGAAGCTCGTGGACAGACCACAAGTCCTGGAAATAAACCGCGGAATGGTAGCGTTCAGATCCAAAGGAAACGAAACATTCATAGGGTAGCGTCATAACTGGTCGAACCGACTCAGGTTCGTTGAAAAGAGGGAAGGCCGTTTTCCTTTCGTCTCCTTCCCTATGCGGTAATCAGTTTGTAGGCACCCTAGAGATCCAGTTTGGAGAAAATGGAGGCACCTTGTAGATGTGTCAAAGCAATTCATAATATGATGGTAAAGGGTACGTTCTTCTGTGTTATCTTATTTCTAGACTCTATACTCTAGCAGGGGTGAAGAGATCCATCCTTTAATCTTTACAAAGAAAAAACCCATGCCCCCAGCAGGAGAGGTGGGAGTTCGTAATAAGAGCCTTTTTTTAATTTCGCTGATTACTCGGTACATGGCTCGGTACGCTGGAAGGGACAGGTGTTAACTTGCCTTTACGGCAGAAACGCTCAGAATCAGATCAATGTGACATGATCGGAGGGACGATGTGAGGAGAGGATCTCTCGAAGCGGACCGTGTCGAGAACAGATCAATAAAAACTCAATGTAGACTTCGTGGAAGGGACCCTTTGGAAGTATCCGCAGTCTCTAACCGTCAAGAGAGTGAAGTGTAGAACACAAGGAATGGCACATGGTGTAGAGCCACGGATGGGTTTTTTTAATCATCCTGTCAATCACGGGATTGTGGCCAGTGTGTAACCAGCGGAGGGGGAGTCCCAAGATTGACCTGTACAAGATGGTGCATGAATGAACGTCCCAACAGATTGTGGTTCTCCTTGTTTGCATCATGTTGCAGTGCAATGCAACTACACACGTGGTTTTCTGACAGGCTTTTGTATTTGCCTTGAAAATATACAGCACACAAAAACAAAATATCTCTTTGTCAGCAACAAACGAAAATTGCTTTCCTTCAGCAACCGCACCAAAACATCTCTAAAAACCGGCAAGAGAGTGAATGAAGAACACGAAGGATGGCACATGGGTAGACCCAACGTATGGGTTGTTTATTCAGATCCAGTCAATCACGGGGATTTTGCAGTTGTTACGCCAGGTGGAGGCCCAAGATTACCTGTACAGATGGTGATGAATGACGTCCACGCGTGATTTGTTCCTTGTGTCCATCTGTTGGTCCGGGTACATGCAACTACACACGTGGTGTTTCTTGACAAGGCTGTTTTATTTTGCTTTAAAAATATACGAGCACACAAAACAAAAATGAAGCTCTTTTTCAGCAACAAACGAAAATGGCTTTTCCTTCAGCAAACCGAACAAAAAACAGTCTCTAACCGGCAGATATTGAAGTGAGAACACAAGGAGAATGGCAGCATAGGGGTAGAACCCGATTGTTGTTGTTATCAAGTCCATCAATCACGGGATTGTGCAGTTGTAACGCTGGAGGCCCAATATTACCTGTACAGTTGTGAACTGAATGAGTCCAACGAGAATTGTTGCCTTGTGTCCATCTGTTGCAGGGTGCATGCAACTCCACACGTTGGTTTCTTTCTTGACAAGGCTGTTTATTTTGCCTTGAAAAATATACAGCACACAAACAAAACTAGCTCTTTTTCACAAACAAACAAAAAATGGCTTTTCCTTCGCCAAACCGAACAAAACAGTCTCTAAAAAACCGGCAAGAAGTAAGTGAGAACAAACAAGGAGATGGCACATGGGGGTAGTACCAACGTATGGGTTTTTTATCAGTCCAGTCAATCACGGGATTGTGCAGTTGTAACCATGGGGGGGGGGGGAAAGGTGAAGGGAGGTGGGGTGTGGGGTAGGGGTAGGCCCAAGATTACCTGTCCAGATGGTGAATGAATACGTCCAAAACGATCATTTGTTTCCTGTGTCCATCCTGTCAGGTACAATGCAACTACCCCGTGGTTTCTTGTACAGCTGTTTTATTTTCCTTGAAAAATATCAGAACAAAACAAAATATCTCTTTTTCAGCACCAAACGAAAATGGCTTTTCTCCTTCAGCAAACCGAACAAACGTCTCTAAACCGCAAAGAGTGAGTGAAACACCCAAGGATGCACTGGGTATAACCAACGTATGGGTTGTTTGAGTCAGTCAGTCAATCACGGATTGTGCCTTTTTAAACCAGGTGAGGGCCCAAGATTACCTGTACAGATGGTGAATGAAGACGTCCAAGGGACTAGATTTGTTTCCTTGTGTCCATGCTGTTTTTCAGGGTAACATGCAACTACACACGGTGGGTTTCTTTGACAGGCTGTTTTATTTTGCCTTGAAAAATATGCATCACAAAAACAAAGAATAGCTCTTTTTTTTCAGCAACAAGGAAAATGGCTTTCCTTCAGCAAACCGAGACAAAACAGTTTATCTTTAAACAGACAGTTTATATTATATCCGCTAAACCCTTTTTCTATCAGGGGACAGACAGTTCACAGAGTTTCCTACTTTGCTACACAAGACCGTTGTTTTCCAGGAATCACTTGTAAGCACTTACTCCTCTCGCATCAACTCAAAGCTCCATGTGGTCTCCACCTGGGTTTTACTCCCTTGATTAGGCCCTACTGGATCCAACTAATTGTCTGAGGTCCCAGCTGCAGTTTAACCTCGTCCAGTGCTGCACTGCAGACTAGACATCGGTTTTCCAGGCATATAACTGTGGCTTGTTTTTTACCCCTGTCACACATCCCTTGGTGGAAGGGTGAAGATCAACAGGTCTTCCAGGTGATAAAGGGCCGCTGGAGTGGACGACCGTCTATCGCTTCGTGTACTTCCCGAAGCCTTTGTATCCGTGTTTTATTGCAAAATTTCTGATCCACCGAAATTTCCTCCAGACCCAGAGCATGAAGGCAATTGCAGAAATATGAAGTACGTACCTCCAGTATGATAGGAGAGGATCCTTTTTGGCATATGTTTTTTCTTGGAAGTAGGTACAGAGATATGGTCGCGACAAGATACTCCATCATATCTTTATAGGGCGCTGGCGTTCTCCCATATGCGTAGGACAGCGGTACGCCAAATGACCACGTAGGCCACAATCAGACTAATAGAAAAGCAATGTGTGGTTGCTTGCAAATTAGAGTCCTGGAAACAAAAATCACTTGATATGAAGAATCCTGAGGTGCAACCCCCCTGGTGTTTGAAAGACTTAATAAGCAAGACAGATGGCTGCTAAACAAAACCCAATTGTTTAACCGCTAGTGGACTAGGGTCCCCACACAAGCAATGCAGTAAGGACCTCCCACTGATTGAAAACCCAACATATATATCGGAATGGGAATGTCCAATCATACCAGATAGTGAGATAAGTAATTACTCACTCAGAGCCAGCTTTCCTCGGGTCATGGCACTATAGGTGTATCTCATCCAATTGAGGGGGGTGTGCAGCCATTTTTGTATGAGTCCCTGGAGTATGCAGATCGGAACAAACAGTGCACAGGGGGGCAACCCCACAGGATCACAATAAGGATTAGTAAAGAGAGCTATTCCCCATAAAAAGTGAATTTAAAATGGATTCTCACAGAAAAAATACAACAACATTGTGGGTACCCAGACCGCCCCACCACGCGTTTCCGTCGTTTACCGAGTGCACGCCTCTTTTTCAAGACATAGCCCCCTCAATAGCCCCCCTCGCTTCCTCCGTGCTTGCCTTTTTTCTGTAAAGGACATGTTTGAGTAACCGCAGCTGCATGGGGTCTGGCGCTATAAAAGAACTGGAACAAAAAGGAGATGGTAGTAGGAGAGATTATAGGTACTCGGCGCACGTGTATACCGCGTGTCATCTTCTTCTCTCTTGGAGCGTTGATCCACCACCCGTATACATGTCGAGATCAAATCCTCCAGGCAGTGGGTGCTTACACTTCAGCCAATTGATCTTTCACGGATCCATAGTAGGCCATGCCAAAGGCTGCAGTTAAAGCCTCGTTTGTTCCAACCGGTCCTCCGTGGCAATAGTCCGAAATTCAAGTAGCGTGACTTCGCGAGGGGGGGGGGGGGGGGGGGGGTGGGGGACGGTCCAGTTGCCCTGGTTGATATGTAAAAGGAGAGGCCACTGTTAGTCTCGCGTCCATGCGTGTCATAAACCCTGCTGCAAACCTTTTTTGAAAGAATAAAGTTCCGCGTGAGTCAGGCATTAACTCCCAGATAGGAATCAAAGGCCAGTGCGTTCTTCCGGTTATACAATGCAATGGATATAAGCCACGTTCGACCTGATTTCGGTAGGAGAAGATGAAGGGGTTTAATTCAAAGTGGATATCACCTGGGATTAGAAAGCCTCGCATCCTAGGGGTTCACCCTCCTACCGAGTGGGTTTCGGAGAGACGTGGTTCCTGGGTGTATAATTTCCCCACCTGATTAAGCAGCAGTTGTGGTTTGGCCCCCTCAGATGGGGGTAATGTTTTGTTGGGCTTTGAACAGTACCGGAACGCTTTGCGCGAGGGCCCATAAACAAACCTACCCCGGCACTATGTGGAGGACTGTGGCCACAGCACCCAGCAGTAAGCGGGGGGCGAGCCCCGAAGGTGGTTTTTAGCATTGCTAGTCTGGGTATGTAGAAAGGGTACTCCCATACTTGCCAGGGGTCCGTGGGTTGGAGAGGTCAGCGTAGTTTGGGAGTCCGTAATCCTTTGTGCTGGGTTGGAGAGGTACTCGTAGTTGTTCTCCGTATCCAGGGGTGTCCAGAGCCAGAGAGAATTCCAAATGCAAACCCAGTCTGTACACGAGAGTTAACTGCAAGGACACAGACAAGACTGACTGAGACAGTACAGGCGACACCAAGCTACACAAGGTATGTTCCATCGATATACCAGGTAAGAGGAAGTTTCTTGAAGACAGTAAGCCGTTTAGGAGAGGGGGCGGATGAGGCGGAGCCTCTGCTATGCAAAGGAATCGTCTGCAGGAGACACAGGGCCAACCATCTGGACTCACACTGGCTGCATTGCGCGACAGCAACGCGTGCACTCTGCTGTGCAGCGGAGGCGCGGCGTGACCGCGGTGGCAAATCTAAGGCTGTGACCTGGTAAGAGGGAAGCGGTGCGCACACCGACGCTCTGTAACAGAGTGGGGTGCGCGCACCAGCGGTGGGTGCAGATCGGGCTAGCAGCCGCTGCATGTGACTTTATGTAGAGAGGGAGGAACCGCGGCCGCGAAGGGACGCAATCCCCGACCTCACAAAGAATGGTATAGCCCCCAAGATGTTCTGGAAGCATTTAATACTGCAATTCTTGAAATAGTGTAATGGAATCCGGGTGTCACGTCTGCCACGATAGTGACACAGCTCGTTATCTCCCACGGGACCCGCAGCCGCCACTGCCAATCTCCCCTCGTGCGGTCATCCCCCGTGTGTCACTTACCGCTCCCTGCAACACCAAACATGTGGCCATCACCTATCTTACGCGCGCACGCACATGCTCTCTACAGACGTGCGTCTCCGGTGCTATAATTTATGCACTGCACCTCTCTGACTCCGGCCCCCCGGCATCTGCTGCTGGCCACGTCTCACCGGCACGCTGATGCGCTAAAAACAAACACATCTGTCCTTCCAATCACTGAGTGCTTTCCTCTGCACACCCCTGGCTTCTCGCCCTTGCCTCTATTGGACCACCTACCTTTATAACCCCAGTCCCTCCCTTTGCCATGCTCTGCATAGTCTCTTCACTCTAGCGATTGTGGGACTGGTCTGTGCCGTGCTCTCACGTTTGTAACTCTCACTTCAGGTTCACCTGGTCTGGCTGTATTCCTCTCTCTGGCTCTCGACCCCGTGCTCTTCCCCCATCTCACGTTGACCTCTAAAACCCTCAGACCACTTTAGTACCACGACCTCCTCCTGGGACCTCTCCTAGCCTCGACCCCCAGCTACGGACACTCACTACAAGCAACCTCCCTGCGTACCAACCCTACGGAGCCGGTCAAGTACATACCCTTACTATACCTACCTCCCTGGCCACTACGCTACCAACCACACTCCAGACCCACATCTCTCCACTCTGGTGCATGTTGCTCTAAACGTCCCACCTCTTGCCGGTGACGGGTCTGGTCTGGCGGCGAGCACAGCACTAACCATAGGATGAATCTTATACATCATACACTAAACTCTAAACGTAAACTAGAATATATCTGTATGTAAATGATGCTACTTGCCCATGTTTAAACTAACAATCTACATTGACAGGCAAAGAGACCAGCACCATCACAGAAACATGGAGTACTTTTTTCCTTAGACAGGATATTCTTCCTTTTCCTTCTGTATAGACAAGAAGGTGCTAAACTTTTGTCCTTTAGGAAGCTAAGGAACATAGCCACCATTTATCATGTAGTATGTTTGTTTCTAGAGGTTCATACATACAAACAAAGATATCTAAAGGCTTCTTGATTCTGTGGTGATGTCCATACAGAATGTTTCCATCATTTGGTGGTTTTTCCGCTACGCCACACTGGTTTTTCTTGAGCCTGAGCCTGTGCCTTTTGAACGATATTTTGACCAAAAGTCGATGAGTTTTCATGATTTAAACTGGTTCTTCTTGTAGAATGCAGGCATAAAATGTAAATTTTGGCGTCGTCCAAAATCCGTCCCGGAAACTCAAGTCGCAACCACGAGTCCTTTTTGTGTTTGTAAATTCCTAATTTTCTACACACAGACCGCTTCAGCACAGGATCTCACGTATTCCTTGTTAATGTGTGCACTATTCTATATCACACCGATTTGATTTAAGTGTATATCAGCCTTATCCATATGTGTGTGTATATAATACAGTATATACTGTATGTATTTTTTATATGCTTGTGTGTACAGTATGTGGGTTTTGCCGGATAATAAACCCTATTTTATTCACTACTAAAATATTGAGTGTATATTAATATTACCTATGGGGTCGGAAAAATGTGGACACTGTAGACCCAATTTTCATAATTTTGGTCTTCTGTACACACCCCAACATGGAGTTGAATGGAACACCAAGATGCAATATAAGTGCCAGACTTTCAGTTTAATTCAAGGGTTGAACAAATATTGTATAAACGTTGTAGGAATTGCAACAACATTTCATACACACAGTTCCCCTTATTTCAAGGGCTCAAAATGTAATTGGTCAAAGGAGCACAATCATAAATAAAAAGTTCATTTTTAATACTTTGTCTAGAATCCTTTGCAGGCAATACGCTGTGAAGTCTGAACGCCAGTGGACAATCACCACAACTCTGGTTTACTTTTCCTCCTTTATAATGCTTTGCCAGCCTTTACTCTGCACCTGTCTTCAGTTGTTTGTTTGTTCGTGCGGGGGGTCTTTTCCTTGTCCTTAAGTTTTTGTTTTTCACAGCAAGGAGAATGCAATGCGCGTTCAGGTTGAGATCAAGTGATTGACTCGCCATTGCAGAATATTCCACTTCTTTGCCTCAATAAAACTTCTATGGGTTTGCTTTTTGCTGATGTTTTGGGTCATTGTCCACTGTAAAGTGATCGTCGTCCAATCAACTTTGCGTGAATTGGCCGAATCTTAGCAACATCTATCCCTATAAACTTCAGAATCATCCGGCGCTTCCTGTCGTCTGTCCAATCATCAATTAAACACCTGTGGACCCATAGCCATTGAAGCCATGCATCCCATAGCCATCACACGGCCTCCACCTTGTATTTACAATGATGTGGTATGGCTTTTGATCATGATCCGTTCCAAGCCTTCAGCTCAACAGTTTTGATTTCTTTTTTCTGCAAATGTACCAACTGTTGATGTTTGCCACTCCGTAATGTTCTCGCTATCTCTCTGATGGATTTTTTTGCAGCCTAAGCCGAGTTCCATAGCAGGGGAGCCGCCATCTGAGCCATTGGACGCTCCGCGCTGACCCCGGCACCTCCCATGAGGAGTCTTTAGAGGGGCTGCCAGCTAGCATCATAGTCGTGCTGAGGCGCGGGGATTTTTCAGCGCATCGTACTGTTTTTCAGAGCGCTGTTGGCTGGAAAACAATCAATCAGTCGCGGAAAAAGGGCCTAGATCAACATCACAGTGGCGTGACAAGTCGCGCCTGTACTTTGATCTCGGTGCATCACGGGCGATTGGCCCAGCGACCGTCACTGCCGACCTCTGCCGCCCTTCAGTCCACCCCCCCCGCTCCTCCTACCGGGAAGAACGTCGCGGGGGGGGCCCGCTTGGCTCGGTCCTCATTGGGCGTGAATCATGCGCAAGATTTCACAGGCGAGCCTCAGCAATCAGCCCCTCATCCCTGCTAACCACCAGGAGACCCGATCTCTATGGCCCCAGCCTAATGGCCCTTTCACTTGCATTTGAGACTCCTTTGACGCATGTTGTGTGTTTCACAGTCACAGCATCTCCAACATCCACAATCTGGAATCCAACTCCAACCTTTTAATTGATGATGAAATAATGAAGGAATAGCCCACACCTGTCCATGAAACAGCTTTTGAGTCAATTGTCCAATTACTTTGGTCCCTTGAAAAGGGGGCTACATATTAAGCGAGTGTAATTCCTAAACTTTTCTCCATTTGGATGTGAATACCCTCAAATTAGAAGCTGATAGACGGCACTTTAATCCCATATTCATATTTTAACGTAACATGAATTTATTTTTTGGTACACAACCGAAATACACAAAACTTGTATCAGTGTCCAATTATTTCCGGACTCACCTGTATTTGTGTATAGTGTATACACACTGTGTACTTATATATATTGGTACAGAAACCATGGAATGGTATAAATTCCATATATGGGCTCCCAAGATCTGAAACAGTTCTAATCCTCTTTTGGCCTGGAGTGCAGCCTCATAATACATTCACTCCATCCCACAGTTTGGGCAAGTGCTTGGATGAGGTCTTGTGGATAGGGCCAGACCAGAGTTTGTCCTGCCTGATTCTGTCACCTGTCATGCTAATTAAAATCAGGTATTTAAACTGATTTCCGTTTCCTCTCCCCTCCCCCAGAGCCTGGATACTGGAAGGCTGCTGGAAGCACAGAGGGGAAAAGCCTCTCCCCAAACAGGTTAAATTTTTCTGTCCTTTTTGTCTAACCCTGGAAAAGTACCTGTTGTTTTGTTGTTGGAGTGGAACAGCCACTTCCCACCCTGAGTAGGGAAAATCTAAGTTAAGTTCTCGCTCAGGTAGCAGCTTTTTTGTTTTGATTGTTTCTGTTGTATGCACTGTGGCAGTCTCAGTGCCTGGGACTGAATAAACACAGGCAAGCCTGTTAAAGGAACAGCACGGGACGCCTCATCATTACCCTACTACCCTAAAAGACCATGTTCTAAACAGTCCCGGACCAAACGGCGGAGCCCCCGGAGTAAGCTGTTTGTCACAATATATATATCACCACACTCAAACAAACACGCTTCTCTCCGCGCTGGTACGTGTTTGCTATATGTCCCACCTCAGTGCAGGTGACGGGTCGGTCTGCTAGCAACACACGCGTAACATATGATATATATATCTCCTGTATGTGTGTATATATATGGAGTGTGTGTGTGTGGTGTTTCGAGTATATGATGCAAGGAGGGAGGTCTGACTTAACAGCACTAGATCTAAGCAGCCATTTTTGTTCAGCATCATGTTAGGTGCCTGATCTTGTCATCCATTTTGTCTATTGTCTGCATGAAAGTTGGAATGAAAGTTGAGGTTAAAAGAAACATGTTTTCTTTCTTTCTTACTTTTGGTTCCTAAATATTTTTGGTATAATAGAGCCTTCAGCCAGCCACAACTTGAAGAGAAGATATGCCGCCTTGTGAAACTAGACAGAGATAAACCACTTCTCAAGTTTGGGGAGGGTCTCTCTCTGTTAAATACACCCATCCAAGAAAACCGATTGATGTAGGGAAAGGTTACGCGCTTCATAATATTTTGTAGTCTGACCAATTCATTTTTTGCTATTTTTTTACATTTATATTATTAAATCATTTTTTCTCAGATTCATATTTGTTATTATATGTAATATGTAATGACGTACAAGCCACCTCATTAAAGGGGACGTGAAGCTTTATATTGGTATAAATTTTTATATATGGTATAAATATGTCTTGTAGGCCATATTTCCTGCAGAAGCTTTTGTTTTGAAGCATCCTCCTGTGGCACCTGTTAAATCAATAAACTAATTTGTCATTTTACCATTGAACCCCAACTTGTTTCTTTATTCACACTTTGTCATAGATGGCGCCACATGAATAGGACCCCAACATATCGGAAGCTGAGTACCTGAAAAAATCACTCTTCGTTCACTCAAACCTGAGCGCTCATAAGATCAAGTAAAGGGCACCTTTGGAAAAAAGCATAAGTCTAAAAATTTGTTTGAGTGATGTGTAGAGAGCCGTCATGGAAGGGTTGTCTCAATCTAAGCAGTTTCAAATGAGTTTATTAATCTCCTGCTCCAGTATCCATTTTTAAAGTCATAGAGTTGTAAGGTTTTATATGGACTAAGGAAGAGTTTTGCTGAAGTTTGGGTATTGTTATGATAGAAATTCTTAAGAGATTTTCGACAGAGTGTCAAACACGTCCTTGATTGTATGTTTACTCTGTTTTAGCAAAACATGCCAAAAGAATTGTATGTAATCAAGTTGTTTGATTAATGTAAGTAAAATGTATAATCAGCTTGCGCTGGTTATTGTGAACAGTTGTTACAGTACATCAGCTTGCGCTATTACTAGCGAAGGAATAATGGGAAACCAAATGTTCTCAAAATTTGCCATTAGAGGTTGTGTCCTGCAGACAAAATAATAAAGAAGTGAACAGAGGAACACAAAGAGACAATGTAAATATATTTGTTTGGTCGTGAATGACACCCCAGATTTAGAATCTCAGATTCAACATGCAAGTCCCAGTGAAAAACACGCCACATCCATGTAAAAAGTTTGTTTGAATCCCGTGTGTATGTCTGTGGCAGTATAAATGCTCGGATTTTATGAGGTTTTGGTGGCTAAAGTGTATGCATGGGCATGACCGGGACTGAGCGTGCAGCGGCAGAATTAGGTAGAACAATAAGCCTAACCTCCATTTTCCCCACAGCAACTGGGTTATAGTCACTTCCTGATACAAACTCAAGCTCTGTGCCTTCAATTTAAATTTTGCGCCCTGACAAAACTGTAAAATGGATTGAATACCTAGATGATTTTCCTTGATCTGATTACTATGGGAAAGATAAACCTGCTAATTATCACATGTACACAAATCACACATCCAAGAACTTGCAAGTACAGCTGAACCACCCATTTAGCACGCCCTATATAACGCGAATCCTTATAACGCGGTTTTCAAGGCTCCCCGGGTTTTTTACATTTTTTTTTCACACATGCTCACACTTCTCCCACGCCACACACTCTCCCACACACACTGCTCCCACTGCTCCCCACACACACTGCTCCGCACACACTGCCCACACTGCACCACTGCTCCCCAGCACACACTGCACACACTACTCCCAGCACACCACTACTCCAAGACACACACGCTCCCACCACACTGCTCCCAGCACACACTGCTCCCAGCACACCTACTCTCACCTCACACACTCTCAACTGCCACCCACCTCACTGCACACACTCTCACTGCGCACACACTCCCCAATTCATCAGGACTCACCTTGAGGAAGTCTAACTTCAAAGAAATCGTAGAGTTATTCCAAACACTTAGGGTTACTGTATGTATCATGATGCTATCCATTTGCTTATGTATCTGAACATTCCATCCTGTGAATTTTTTATATTGTATCTTTGTCATAAATTTAATATCGGGAGCAAGTGCTTCTTTATTTCTCTCTCTCTCTTTCTATTAATAGTAAGTCAATACAGTTGCTCTTCAGTGATCTTTAGACAAGGACATCATGATCTTTTTAGAGAGCATTTGTATCCTCCTTGCTTATACTTTTAGGAACACACATTCTTGTTCAGAATTTTTCTGATTGTTGAGTCATGAAGACTCAAATTAGCCACAGCAGAGTGGCCTGCGATCCTTATGGTAACTATGAGGTCTTGTGTGGCTTACTCAATGATTTCGCGTTTGTTTCATGGAAAGATTTTTGATAGGACGACCGCTCCTGGGAAGAGTTACATATTACATAGTTTACATAGTAACATAGTAGATGAGGTTGAAAAAAGACGTACTCCATCAAGTTCACCTATGCTAATTTAGACAAACAGATACTTTATTCTAATATCTATACTTACCTATTGATCCAGAGGAAGGCAAACAAAAAAAACCCCATTAAGGGGAAAAATTAATTCCTTCCTGACTCCAAGAATTGGCAATCGATTAGTGACTGTTGTCTTGAACTTTCTCCATTTGTAGACTGTCTGAAGTGGTTGATGAGAGCCCCAAATCCTTAGAAATTGGTTGTAACCCCTTTTAATGATGATGATCATCATGTAATGTATAGGGAGTGGGGAGAGGGATGGGCTCAAGCTACTGTCTGTGAGATGGTGCCAGGGGTAAAGAGTCATGCGACAAAAAACTTTACTTGCCAGGCAAGAAAAAATAACCCTTTATAACTTTGTTGACAAATCACCAAAAAATCTACTCGCCACCAAAAAAATCTACTCGCCACTAGTACCAAACCGTTGCTGCTTGGCCAATATTACTCGCCCGGGGTTAAATCCACTCGCCCGGGCGAGCAAATTTATAGGTTTGTCGAACACTGCTTATAAACAAGCCCTCATAGTGGTAAATGCAGATTTTAAAAATAACCTTTATTGGTGTATATGGGTAAAATAAGTGAAGAGATAGACACACAACACAATTAAAAAAGTATTAAACAAAGTACACACCAGTCATTTTAGTAACTGGTAGCGGTAATAATTGGGAACGAACTTCAAAGTTACTGGCACCTAAGAGATGAATAACTAAGAACGTAGCTGGCGGCCTCAGTGGGTATATATATATATGGAAAGATCTAGTGTCTGTCAATGATGTACCAGGCAGGCACATGTCTTTCAAACCACACCTGATTAAATTGTCACTCAAGATTTAACTATTAGTAGTAGTAGATAAGTATAATACCTCAAACTACCATACTAGGTGTAATCTCAATGTATTGGGTGTTAGGTAAGTAGTACTCAAAACTCTGGAGTAGAAATAACTGAAAAAGGCCCTCAAAGGCAACGCAAGGTAAACAATACAATAATCACAATAGAGCGACTATGTAGCGGGGGAAATATGGCTATAGAGTGGGAGCCTTGGACACATTGTCAAACTAATTTACACACAAGGTCTCCCTCTAGGCAAACTACAGTACTTAATAAATACTTCAGATGCCGAGCGCTGTATGAGAGCAGAAGAGAAATGGATAATAAATCAATAGACAATAAACTGCTACTCGGATCCTCTATGAGGACAGCGTGTGTGATTCAGAGAGGCTACCTAATCCCTGAATACATAGCTGGTGTATAGAAATGTTCAAATTCAGTAGATGGTATATAGATACCTGTAAACAAGTCGTTAATATCCACGACTTGTATATGAGGTGTGGTGCAGTGATGGATCAAGCGGCTTGCAGTGAAGTGAACTCGTATAAAAAGAATACCTCACTATGGCCACCTTGAGAAAGCGTCAGCGTGATGCGAAACGATCGTCGGTGGTGGGCGCCTCCTTTGTGACGTCAGCACATGTGTTGGTGCGGCGGCGTCTAGCGTAGCTCCAAGGCAGCCTTCAGTGAGCCGATCATTACGGAGCTCCGTCTGCTGTATGAGTCAGACCCTTACCCCACCCGACTAGCTAATGTTCTGTGGTGTTCATTAATACACCACGCCGTGTGGAGCTCCGCAGGCGCAATTAGATCAGAGCAGCTTTTGAATGTCCCTAGACTATAGCCACTCAGGTATCATTTCAGTTTTAAACAGTTATATTACCAAGTGGTTGCGGGACCTTAAACACTAACTCCATGCCGCACATACAGATCGCATATACCTAGCGACCTGTATATAGCTGTAGATAGCTCCTATATATAAGGTGTGAAGCTGTGCATTTATGCTAATATGCAGGGCTGATAGTGAGGTATTCTTTTTATACGAGTTCACTTCACTGACAAGCCGCTTGATAACCATCACTGCACCCCACCTCATATACAAGCGTGGATATTACACACTTGTTTCAGGTATCTATATACCATCTACTGAATTTGAAATCCTTCTATACACCAGCTATGTATTCAGGGATTAGGTAGCCTCTCTGATCCCACGCGTCCTCATAGAGGATCCGAGTAGCAGTTTATTGTCTATTGATTTTTTTCCATTTCTCTTTCTGCTCTCATACAGGCTCAGGCATCCTGAAGTATTTTATTAAGTACTGTCGTTTGCCTAGAGGGAGACCTTGTGTGTAAATTAGTTGAACAATGTGTCCAAGCTCCCACTCTATAGCCATATTCCCCAGCTACATAGTAGCTCTATTGTGATTATATGTTTTTTTTACCTTCGTTGCCTTGAAGGGCCTTTTTCAGTTTATGTCTACTCCAGAGTTTTGAGTACTACTTACTTAACCACATACATTGAGATCCACCTAGTATGGTAGTTTAAGGTATAACTTATCTACTATCTACTAATAGTTAAATCTTGTACCCGTTTGAATAACAATTTAATCAGGTGTGGGTTTGGAAAGACATATGCCTGCCTGTACATCATTGACAGACACTAGATCTTTCATATATATATACCACCTGAGGGCGCCCGCTACGTTCTTATTTATTACATCTCTTGATGATCATCAATAACTGCTTTTCTAGGGTCCTCAGAGATTTCTTTTGCTCTTGGCATGATGTGTTTCCAGAGTTGTCCAGGATTCAAAAGAGCGTTATTTCCTGATTACCCAAAAGAGAAGGACAAATATAGTGTACTACTTTGTACAATTTTTATAGGATAATCTTAGCTTTTACAGAATGCCTACTTAAAATGTAGTCAGTTAATATGTGCGAGAAAGATAGTCTCTGGATAGTTGGATCGGGATGCAATGTTGATGACAGGTCTCAGGGAAACAGGAAAAAGGAAAAAGGAAAGGCCAATTGTGCAGACCAAAAAATATATTTATCTAAATAAGGTAAAACAATATATGTACTCTATTGTGTAACATATACAGACACATAATGGTGTTGGGTGCCCGAGGATGTCTTGCGACGTGGAGGTGATGGTGTATGCTGCTTCCGACTCTCTGAGTCTCTCCCCACGTTGGTTTGGTTGTCTCCACTTCCGCATCTGCGTCACTGGTCCGGTCTACGTCATGTCGCGGTTTTTTGTGGATCAAGAGAGAGACGAGCTCTTGATCGGCGGTCCTCTCAGCTTCACGCACCATCGCGCTATCTTTTTTCCTCACCTCCCGGTGTTTTTCAACCCTACAGCCCCTGCTGAGCTTGCGCTATCAATGCGCACAGCTAGAGAGTCTCTCACAACTCTGCATGGAGACTTGTGCTATTCTGTTATGACCACCCTTTTAGCGCTGCGCATGCGCATAAGTCGCAGGAACGAAGGACCGGTCTCCATGACAACCCTGATGCTATGCGAGCCGGCAACAAGGAGATCAGCTTTTTTAACCTTTGGCCCTGGACCACCGCTATCACGTGATGATGCCTGCAATCAATACATAAGTGAATACGGCTGTCCTGACTCATGCTTTTTAGTGATTGGTTCTCCTATCTGTTTGTTGCAATGGTTGGGGTATTTATATGTGGGTGTTAGTCACTTGTCCTGTACCTCCTTGAGAAAGGTCCCATTTAGAGGACTGAAACGTCGTGTGCGTACTATCATTAAACAATTGTTTATCAAATTTCAACTGAGTGCTGTCTTGTTCTTACTGAACTTTCCTGAACTGTTCTGGTAGGATATCTTGCTATATTTATGCCTATGGGACAAGCACCAACGAGTACTAATCATCACGTGAGTGCCATCTGTTCTTATATTATATATATATATATATATATATTAAAATATATTAATAATTATATATATATATATATATTAATAATTAATATATATATACAAATAGAGCTGTATGCTCATCTGCATGTCTTAGGCAGGTCTGCAACCCCCCTTTCCCCATTATCACCCAGCATACACACTTCCACTGCAGCAAGGGATTCTGGGAAATGAATGCAATGAGCACACGTATGTGTCACTTTTTGCCCAATAACCATTTTTAACATGGTTCCGCTGGGCTTAAGCTTGCTGCAGGTCACAGCTTTGAGCACAGCCAGGGTAAGGTGCATCCCCAGAAAACCACCCACAGACAGCTGTTTCGACCTTGATGGGTCTCATCAGTGTGGGGTTGATTTTACTGGGAATGCAAGAGAGGCTATGGGATGCTAAACCATAATACTGATTTAAGTTATGTGAGTAAAAAAAGTGACAAAAACCCTCCACAGAAAGCAATATGCAAATATGTGTATGCTCATCTGACTGTCTTAGGCAGGTCTGCAACCCCCCTTTCCCCATATCACCCAGCATACAGCACTTCCACTGCAGCAAGGGATTCTGGGAAATGACATGCAAATGAGCACCCTGTGTCACTTTTTGCCTCAATAACCATGTTTAACATGGTTCCCTATAGGCTTAAGCTTGCTGCATGGTCACAGCTTTGAGCACAGCCAGGGTTAAGGTGC
>WSYH01008800.1:0-27833 GCA_036426205.1 Ascaphus truei | reverse complement strand
CTGGGGAGATGGGGAGAGAGAGGGGGGGAGCGAGAGGGGGGAGAGAGGGGGGGAAAGCAGGGGGGGGAGAGGGGGAGAGAGAGGGGGGAGAGAGAGGGGGGAGGAGAGAGGGGGGGGGAGAGAGGGGGGAAGGGAGAGGGGGGGTAAGAGAGGGGGAAGAGGGGGGGGGAGGAAGGGAAGAGGGGGGTGAGAGAGGGGGGTGAGAGAGGGGGGGGGGGTGAGAGGGGGGAGAGAGGGGGGGGAGAGGGGGGGGGAGAGATGGGGTGCGAAGAGAGGGGTGAGGAGCGGGGGTTGAGAGAGGGGGTGAGAGAGGGGGGGAGAGAGGGGGGGAGAGAGGGGGGTAGAGCGAGGGGAGGGGAGGGGAGAGGAGGGGAGGGGAGGGGAGAGGAGGGGGATGAGGGGAGAGAGGGGAGGGAGGGAGAGAGGGGAGGGAGGGAGAGGGGGGGATACAGAGAAACCTTATTTTACTAGTAGTTTCAAGTGACTTGTATACTTCCCAAACACACCTATATACAACACGTGCAAGAGACACCTGTGCATGTTAAAAGGGACACACCTAAGTGCCCGGGAAATATACTCATGTTAAGGCATTTGAATATACATCGGATATATCAAAATAGCTTGTTGCTCACGGTGTCGCTCCTTTTGAGCACAGGTGGATGCATCTCTCCACATGTTGTGTAAAGTGTGTTTTGGGGAGAATATATGATCGTAACTTAGACTCTAGTAACTAGTCATATCTGTGTCTCTCCAGCAGATTTGAAGTTGTCAGAAAGTTCAACCATCTCTAGTGCAAGGGGACTTTGATCAATGTCCCTCAATTATATGTGGCTGCGAAAACACTGACATACATTGTTGTATACATGTGCAAACAGTATGTCATACTGGAAATCATCTAACGAAGACATCCTGCTGAATAAAATTGGAACCTTGCTTGCTGCAACAGCATAAGTCAATCCAAACGAGACAAGTATCAGGCCGTAGTATTAATAACTGTACACTCTGACTTCAGGCCCATTTCTCTACCGTTTGATACTGTAACCTCCTGCTGCTGTCCGGCCGCTTCACCTGTCAACTGTTACCCTACAATCTACCTAAACGCGTGCTGCCAGAATCAATCTAACTCTTTCGAGATCTGTCTCAGCATCTCAAATCATGAAATCCCTCTCCCGTGGCTTCGATCAATCATCGCATCTCACACTCCATTCTTCTCCTCACTTTAAAGCTTACACTCTTCTGCCCCTCCTTACATCTCAAACCCATTTCGTTATGCACCATCCAGATCTTTGGTTTTTCTCAGAGGATGGTCTTCTTTCTACCCCCTTGTATCTAAAGCCCCTCTCCTGCCTTAAACCTTTTCACTGATGCCCACACCTCTGGAATGCCCTTCCCCTCAGTACTCCAGGACATCAAGCACCCAGTCTCTATCCACCTTTAAAACCCACCCTTAAGACCACTTGCTTAAAGAACAATGAATACGCACTGGGGATATCTGAACAACATGATACATAAAGCTTGGCCCCCTGCAGACGCACTTACCAGAAAACTCCCCTCCTACGCTGACGGTCTCCCTACCTACCAATTACTGTAAGCATACTGGGGCCGGGACTCCTCTCCTTAATGTACCTTTTATGTCTAAAGCGTATATACATGATCTGTTATTTATATTATCTGTTATTTTATGATTACCTAGGTATTACTGCTGTGAAGCGCTAATGTACATTAATGAGTAGATAACATAAAGAAATACAATACAATACAATGTACATTATTTCATTTCACCCGAAATGCCATTCACTTTAGAATAGGTTCTCAAACACAAAATTTTGAAAATAAAACTTTCAGGCGCCCAAGTACCATTATTAAAAAGTAAAGACATATTAAATGTATTTCAGAGAAACTGACACTAAATTAACATTTGGGGAGACCAATTATAAATGTCTCCCTACAGAACTGGCATCATACAAATCCAGCAACAAGATAATGAAATAATATCATGCCATTACTCATATTTTTTCTTGTGCTATTTTAGTTTTGGTCATCAATGTAGCATCCAGGAGACTTGATAAATAGAATACACTGATTTTTTTTTTACATTTTTGTAGGCACCAATTTTGTTGCTTTTTGCTTTGAAATATTATATTCAACAGAAACTTGTAAGCTAGTGTGATGAACACCTTTACAGATGTTTCAAAAATATCAGCACATCATGCTGCGATATGTACAGGATGTCAATTTATTACTAACTACTAAAGTGGTAGTCAGTGCTGATAAATGACTACATAGTTCTATGACCAGAATACATGGTCCATGACCAAGCACTGGTTCTTGTGCTGCTCATGTCACTAGCACATGAATGTTGGTATCTGTAGTATGCTACTCCATAAACCTTACTAAAAACGGTTACTATTGATTTCAACAGAAAAAAAGGGGGCTTCCAAGCACTCAATCTGAAAATGAATAATTGAGTAAAGTTTGTGATAAAAAGGATTTTACTAGGAATTATACAGCATAACACAAGTGTGAAAATATTAGACACAGAAACTATGTCATGTTAACACGACGACTGAACAATACCAATATAGAGAAATACAGCCCAGCAGTATAGTGGAGCTACACCCAAATGGTAAGGGGAAGGGCAGGGGTAAGGGAAGGGAATGAGGGGAAGCCTGGAAAAGGCGGGGGAAGGAAATAAGGGGGTTGGCAACGTTATGGGCAAAGAACTCCTTCTTCTAGCCGTTACCTCAAAGATCACTCAGGATCCAAGGTCTTCACTTACACCCTATTTGGGGACCAAGGGCACCCTGACAAAAGTACCAAATGTACAGATAAAGCAACCAAGCAACCACGATTCTGACCACAGTGTTCCTAAATAGCACAGAGAGGGCACTCTAATGAAGTATCAGCAGCTTGAGATAATGACATCACCCAATGGGGTGATATATCACACGTAGAAGGGTACCAAAAAGGAATAAAAGTAAATGTGCTGATAACCTAAAAGGCAAATATGAGGCCAACAACCAAGAATCAAAGCGCACAACCTGCACAGGCTCTAAAGCAATCACAGAATGCTTCGGCTTAGAACATTCTGTGGCACCGAACCATCAAAGTCTCTGGAGCAAAAGCAGTGGATCTCTCTTGCGGTTAACATTTGACAATGTTTCTGTGTCAACATATTTTCCCGTCCTTTGATATGTGTACAGTATATACTCTAGTAAACTCATTTTACACATTGACTACATATGTTAATCAATTTTGGGATTGAGTGCTAGGGAACTCCTCTTTTTTCTGTGTGTTACATTGTTGAAGGAGGGAATAGGGGTCCTCTCCAGGTTCCAGTCGCACCTATTCATATTTGCACATTCCACCACATGAGGCTGTTTAGATCTACTACTTTTTGATAATACTATAGTTACTTGCTACTAAATAAGACCAAGAGCCCTCGGTGGTTTAGGTAAACAAACGTGGTTGGGGGCTCTTAAGTTCTGGCTGGCTACAAACTGAGGCCACCCCAGTTTAAAAATCGGCACCAATATTATCAAACCAAAAAGGAATCCAATTGAAAATTGGATTTTCCCTTTGATAAAACTGGGGCATTCTTTTACAAAGGTATTGTGGCTGGGAGTCTTTAGTAAATAACACCCCATGTTTGTATAAGTTGGGGTTTGAGGTGGGGTTGGAATGTCTGTCTATTTCACACTCTCATTCCGCATATCAGAGATTATCCCCTGGGGTAAACAGAATATTTGTGGAAAGTAGTAGTACAAAAAGGAGAGTTACAATGAGGTCATTCTGACCACGAAGGAGGCATCTATCTTTAGCCAATATACCAAAAAATGAAAATAAACTACCTTCAATAGGATTTATGACTTGTGAAATGCAGCATGTTGCATATACAGTATTTCCAAGTTAGGCATGTCAGGATAGTGTACTGATACAAGGCACACAATGTGGAGGTTATGAACAAATTTGTTAAGGAATTGTGACATAGAATGTAACTCATAGAGATTTATGCTACCTGACAGAGGCATATTAAATAGGACAAATACAATGCTCGGTGTGGTGCAGACTTTGCATTCTATGAATACTGACACACACACGCTGGTCACATGCATCAAAAAAGGAGCGAAATTGCTTGATGCATGATGTAGATGAATAGCCACCAACCCGACTTTGATAAATAGGCCTTTACATGGAAATGATTGCTTTAGTGATTCACTACAAATGAATAATAACAGGGTTTTTGTCACATTTGTTGCAAGCAATGTGTTCTGTGACAGGAAAATGGCAGCCATCTTTATACCGGGATTAAAATGCAAAGAAATGACTGTTAACTACCATGCACTTTCAATTCAACGAGGGAAAACATACTGCCTTAAAATGCAAAGTGTTCATATTCATGAAAGACAAGGGCAAGCGGTATATTCTACGCCAATAGGAGAAAGATGCCATTGATTTGTTTTGCACAGCAGCACTGAAAATGCATACGTGCATAAATATGAAAATAGTTGAAAATTGAGGTTTTGAAAAGGGAAGGAAAAAAACATTAAAAAATGTATATTGCATTGTACTGTAGTAGTCATGTCTTTCAGGTTACAGTACTGTTTCATTGTAGGGTCTGCGTAAAAGTTTGGGCCGTCTGTGCTCTTTATGTCATAACTGAATGGCACTCTTAATTCTAATGAGTGTAAAACAGTCATTGATTAAGAAAAGCGCATAATTAACCTGTTGAGGAAAAATTGATCAGTCATCATGGCTGATAGGAGTTTTTGAGCTTGCAGCCATTCTCAGGGCCTAGAGGAGCAGTTTACAAGGATGTAGAGCTGATGTACGTATCTGACTAGGCCCATAACCATGTAAATACAATCTGATTCCGCTTTGGCTCTCTGCGTGGGGAGAACACTATATCGTCGTGAAACACTGTCTTTCACGTTCTTCTGCAGAAACCGCACGGCATAAAGCTCTGAACCTCAAGTCGGGAAAGAAAACCACTTAAGTTAATGTGTGCGGCTACAGATGCACAGACAAAGGGGGAACCTTTGGGTTTGTCTTCAATGTTATTGTTTTCTCAAGACCATTTTAACGCAGTTGTGTATGAAGAAAGCATTCGTCGCTGTGTGCGGGAACTAAAAGAAGCAGTACGGTAAAGCAGTGGTATCCACAACTTGGATAGCATACTGGCCACACTAAATAGGGGAAACTATAGTTAAAGCAGTGGTATCACATACTGGATAGTATAGCGTGGCCACTCTACCATAAGGATACAATATAGTAAAGCAGTGGTATCACCCACTTGGATCAGCATACGTGGCCACTCTACATAGGGGACACTATAGTTGAAAGCAGTGGTATACATACTTGGATAGCATACGTGGCCACTCTATAAGGACACTATAGTTAAAGCAGTGGTATCACACTACTTGGATGCAATGTGGCCACTCACATAAGGACACTATAGTTAAGCATGGTTATACACACTTGGATAGAATACGTGGCCACTCTACATAGGGGACACTATAGTTAAAGCAGTGGTATCACTACGCTGGATGCATACGTGGCCACTCTACATAATGACCCTATAGTTAAAAGCAGTGGTATACATACTTGATAGAATGGGCCACTTCATAGGGACCACTCATAGTTTTAAAAAGCAGAGTGGTATCAAATACTTGGATAGCATACGTGCCCACCTTACATAGGACACTATAGTTAAGCATGTGTATCACATACTTGGATAGCAACGTGGCCACTCTAATAAGGACACATAGTTAAAGCAGTTGGTATCACATACTTGGATAGCATACTTGGCCCTCATGCATAGGGGTGAGCTACAGGTGCCCACCCCCCACATTTCTCTACCAATAGAGTTTAGGGGGGGGCGGGATGCCATGTTCCTTGTAAATGAAAATGCTGCATCTGAAATATCTGAACTGGTACTGAAAGATTCTCTATAAATTAAGACGGTAGAAGACAGTGAAGATCATTCTTAATCAGCCAAAACCGGGGGCTGGATTGGCTGTTTTTGGTGAATGGTCAATGGGGAATTTCGGCCCAATGCTTGCTTTGCTGGATATAAAATATGCCTCAGCTCCTTTAGAAAAAAACCTAGCCCCAGGTTTTAAATGTTAAAAAAAAAAGTTTTTTTTATATGCAGAGATCAACGGCGATTGCTTTTGTGTTTTAACTAGTTTAGAACTTTTTTTTCCTGATGCCGATTAAATGCCACTATTTCCCGTAGCGTAAACTTTAACAGAAGAAACAGCAGGGGATATACTGAGTACATTTACTATTCGGCTTTTACTTTAGGCTTCTGGGCGTGTGTAAGATGGTTGAAAGAAAGTTTAAAGAAGTACTTTTACTGCACTTTCAATGTTGCTCCTAAGTAGGACGCACCTACAACAAAGATTTCTATACAAATTAAAAGGAAGTGAAGATTTAGACTTTTAAAATGTTAAAACAAAAATCGTTGGCACCAGTTCCATCAGACCTTCATGCCATTCTGCCTGTTGGTGTTTGAAAACATCTTACTAATTGTGTCAGAGCATAATTTTGCACTTAATATTCAACCAGGTTTAACGTGGAGTATAAATGTAATTGCTGGCATTAAGGCAGCAGTATGTCTTATCTGGCTTTTAGTACCACCCGTAAGCAGCATTAACAAAAAATATATCATGTGATTGCATTTTCTTCGCAGCAGAACTATATCACAGGTATATGACAAACGAATATGGACAGGCAGGTATTTTTATTGCTCATATTAGGGGCACTTCTGTTGTATGAGAGGATCTCATGTTACATCACAATACTGGAATGCAGTGCCAATTTGAAAGTAGTTGTATGGACCCTTGTTATAAAGGTAGTTTGTTTCATTCGCCCAGCAGATGTTCTCAATACATAACACAATATTTTGAGGTCAGCTTCCGCAAAGGGGATACTCAAGGCAGGTGGTGGGAAAACTCCAGTCCACGAGGCCACTGCAGGTCAGGTTTTCAGGGTACCCTGCTCAGCACAGGTTGTCCGTCTTCAACCGAGCCGCTGTGTTGGATAGCAGGGATATCCTGAAACCTGACCTGTGGTGGCCCTTGAGGACTGGCAGTGCCCACCCCGGCACTGTGTTGTTACATTTCTTCCCCTGGTGGCCAGATTACCTTTTTGACTTCTTGATGTCCGGTGTCCTCGATCTTCGTGGTTGGTATGGTAAGGAGCATCCGTTCCTTTGTTTATTGAGGGGACACATCTGGTGAACGATAACGTGTCCGTTAGACAATACCACAGTATTTAATAAGCGTAAAGGACAGGAAGACCAACATTCAATTTATTCTGCAGTTACAAGAGGAGTTTCAAAAATCGCAAAACACAAGAATAGAACTAACATAGCTGAAACATGCACGAAAATATTTGCAACACGTGTGCACTTTCAACCTAACTCTAAACATTATAGCATGTTCTAAAAGTGAACGTGCTAATTAAGACAAACCGACAATTTAATTTCTAGCAAAGGCCAAAAGGAGGTAACGGCAAACATACATTTAAAATTTAGTAATGCCCTTCATGTCATTTTTTAATATGCAAACGGCTCTGGCTGGGTTAATCTTTGCTGCTGATGGCTTCTTTATACATGAAATAATTTTAAGTTTATTTGTAGTTTGATGCAGATTTCCAGATTATCCAATGGGAATAATGAAAAGAAACAATCGGTTATGAAAAGTGCAGTTGCCTAAATGAAAAGGAAGAACGGATCATCTGCTTTCATTCAACCATCAGCATGGCATCAGCAATGCAATCAGCATGGCCTCAGCATGACGATCAACAAATATCGCTAACGGATGAATAAACAAATCAATCATAAATGAATTTTGCTTGAAATGATCTCTGTAGAAGCAACAATGTGTTGTCCCCTCAAACACTGTACTGCACATTGTTTTGTTCCCACATCATGCTTCTCTCATTCTCTCTATCATGACTTGTACAACCTATAACTTGAGACTACTATTGACAATGGGCAAATACGATGAGATGTGGACAAAAATACAAAATACGGGGGGGGCTATGTCTAACGGACTGTTTTTGAAAATTATTTAAATGTGCTTTGGGAAAAAAAAAAAAATGTATTGACTAAAATCATAGGGCCATAGGTTGTGTGACAACAGCTTAGGCCGGGGCGCCGCTGCTTGTCCGGACGGTTAGAACACGGTCTGTTGGGGTAGGTTAAATGCGGAGGGTCACGTACTGTTCATTTAACAGCTGTGCCTGTTTATTCAGTCCAGGCAAGGAGATGCACAGTGCATACAAACGAAAACAGATCAAAACAAAAGCTGCTCACCTGAGCGATAACTTAACTAGATTTCCTAAATCAGGGTGGAAAGTGGCTTTCCACTTCAACAAAACACACAAGGTACTTTGCAGAGTTAGCCACATGAATAGAAACAATTGAACCTGTTGTGGGGAAGGGGTTCTCCCCACTGTGTTCAGCAGGCCTCCAGGACTCTGGAGAAGAAGAAGAGAAGAAGAGACAGTAGCAAACAGGAAATCAGTCTTTCATACCTGATTCCTAATTAGCATGACAGGTGACAGATCAGGCAGCAGACATAACTCTGGTCTGAGTCTCCCTCAGGTGTTACAGCGCTGCCAAATGTGGAGGGATCGGCCCACCCGGTATGTCTTATAAGGCTGCCAATCCCAGGACAAACAGGATAGAAAATGTCATTATCCTGGGAGCCCTTATATATGGAATTTATCAACATACCCTGGGTCTGTCACATATCCCTCCCGCTCAGACCTCGAGGATGAGCGACAAATGGAATTGGGCGTGCATCGTGACACCCCGTCATCTTGTGCCGTGTGTGCCTGAAACTGTGTTCCACAGAAAATTTAAAGGGTTGTAGGCTTAGGAACCAACTGGTCCTATCATCTTTTCCCTGTTTGTACACATACCAGGTGGTAAGGGTCATGATCTGTGACCAACGGACTTTTTCTCCCCAACGTAGTATTTGGAGCGTCTCTACCAGCCAACTTATGCGAGACACTATTCTTACTATGGGAGTAATTTTTCTCATGGGGATGTTTCCTACTTAAATAAAGGATGGGGTGTTCTCACCTGAGATCTGGGAGGGAGTACGCCCCAGCCCCTACCTCAGTGGTAGGTTGGACTACGAATCTTTGACGAAGGCAGGTGTGACCAACACTGGGTTGGGCACAGAGAGCTTCTTCAGGCTTCTAAAGCCTGTCCGGTTTCGGGGGACACTTTTACAAAGCGGTCCTCTTGCGTTTGTGAGGTCGTTTTTTCGTGGGGTGCCTTAGTCCGCAAAAATGGAAGTAAACCTATATCGTACAACAAATTTAACCCCAAAAAGGTCCTCTATCTTGTTTTTTGTAAACATGGCCTTGGCCCAACACATTGTTCGCCCTCCACTTTGAGTTGTTGGGTTTGAGTAAAACTATGCAATAGAATCCCCCAGATACTTGGCCTCCTCAGACAATGGTGCATTAGCGGGGTTAGCAGTTTAGTCCAGCAGACGAACTGCGTCGAGCACAGCTTGGACCTTTGGGAAGGGGGAGTTGCCAATCTTCCACTTATGGAGTACAACATATCCAGGTAGAAGCAGAATTACCGAGCATGTGGTTTTAAAATTTTATCCATCATTTCTTTGGAAGTGGCGGGCGCTCCATGTAAGCCAATACAAGGGCAGATCCCTTACTGAAAAGAGAGGCCGCTGGGGTTTGAGAAGGCTTGTCTTTTCTTTTGCCCTTTCTGGAGGGGAAACTTGAGACCTTTTGTTGTTCTAGGGTTGGAGATATCGGGCTTTGCCCAGTCTCTCGACAAGTTATCTACCCGGGGCATAGGGTACGTATCAAATTTTGACACCGAGGTTAGTTTCCGGTGTCATACAAAACATTGTTGTAATCTGGCTTTTGGGACTAAGACTATAGGGCGTTCCACAACTGTGGGGATACTCCCATTACGCCTAGTTTTAGCATTTTTTTACCTCTAAACTTATAGCCTCTCATTTTGGCCTCGGGATTCGTACGGTTAAGGTGAAACTCGGACCCGTGTTCAGCTGGAAGGTCATGTTAATTACGCTAGTTCTCCTGGTGTTGTAGAGAAGATTCTTGTTTCTTCTCACTAAAATGTCTGAAACGTTTGTTCTGATGAACGGACAGCGGTTTCAAGCTATGCTAACCTCTGGCGTCAGTTTCTGGACTTCGACGACCCTGGGGTTACTAGGGTTTGACAAGACGTCTATACTTTCCAGGGCTGGTTAGGTTTATATGGTAAATTTGACTCAGGTTTTCCCTCCACATGCTATTTAACCTTATAAATTACTTCTCCCACTCTTTCCAAGACTCATATGGACCATGCATTTAGCAAGGACATTACTTTCACGGGTGGGAACCAGAACTAGGACCTATACCTGGAAGGAACAAAAATTCTGACCTAGCACACTATTAGACGTATTCATCGTGTGCTTCTTGAGCTTCTCCATGGTGTTCCCTCACTCCTGGGTTAGGACTGCGCAGCAAATGCTGTCTGCATCTGGGGAAACAGCTCTATTACACTTCTGTAAGGGCGTAACCTGTGTTCCCAAGTCTAGTTGGCTATATACAGTAAAGCCCCTGGCGGTGGTCGGCATAACAATAGTTCAAACGGGGAGAAGCCTGTGGATGATGGGGGCGGGAACTTCCCTATGGCAAAGAAAAGGTACTAGGGTAACAAACAATCCCAGTTTTCCAGTCTGTCAGGAGGACCAGTAAAGATCGCTTGGAGGGGAGGGTGCAGCACAGCCCGCCAAAGCCATACTCAAAAACAAAGAAAAGGAAGAAAACAAGAGAAAAGAAGAAAGAGGGGGGGAGGAGACGGGACGGGAGAAAAAAAAAGAAAAAACAACCGCGCAACATGCTCTTTAAGGTTTTATTGAACCTTTCCACTAAACCATCGGTTTGTGGATGATAGAAGGAGTTCTGAGAGTGCTGATTTGAGAGTTTACAATAACTCTTTTGTCTTAATGGGACATAACTGGTGTTTCCCATGGTCAGAAGAATCCTTTAGGAAGTCCAACCCGGGAGGGAAGAATGGGGAGGAAAAACAGAACTTACTAACTCTGTGCTATATTTTTGGGGTAACAGAGGGGCACGTGTAGGGGAACGCCTCGGATACGGGGTGGCATAATCTAATACATTACCAATATATGCTGATGTCCCCTAGCAGATTTATTAGGGGTCCATACTAGATCCCAGCATCCGGTCAAATGGTACCTCTATTAGGGAAGGGGTACAAGGGCCTCTGGTCGAGCGCCTTGAACGGGGCCGTGGGTTGATCTGACATTGCTGGGCAGAGGAACAATAATCGTAATTTCTGCCTAGAACCCCAGGCCAATAGAAGCTTCGGAGAACCTTTTCTTTTGTACTTTTCCACCCCTAGGGGTCCCCCCAATGGATGACTATGTGCGAGGTGTAAGACTACGTGACGGAATGTCCGTGGGGTACCAAACAATGTGTAGGTGTTAAATGATTTCCTTTTATCAACCCGACTATACTAGGTCGTTCTCTACCCGAACGTAGGGTAGCAAGCGACCTATCTGGTTGGCCAAGAAGTACTATGCAGTCCCTATATCTTCCCCCTTGCTACGCTAATGGGGTCCTCCCACTGGGCCTTCTTAAACTCCCAGACTGAATCTAGGCTAGTGAGGGTCTTTTATTCGGTTCTGGGGGTGGTAAGTGCTCTGATCAAACATCCGTGATTTGGGGATTCACTACCAAGAGTAGTGATGGGGAAGGGAATTTTACCGCAATCCTCCTTTCCCCTTCTATTTGGGGCCTCGTCCTCAAACTACATTTCTGGAAACGGGAACGGAGTATTCTTCTAATACTCTCGTTATGGTCCGCTATTGAGACTCTGAGGCGTATTATGAGCGGGGACCACATTTAGAAACTGGGGAGTCGGGTCCCTATTAACACCTCATGTGCCCGTGTTGGGTTACAATGACCACCTTGAAAGCTAAGAACAAACTATGTTTCAGAAAAAAACAGTCAAACAGTGGAATATTATGATTATCCCGTGTTATCAACAAATTGCATTCGTTTGTGAACTGTTTTCCTGTTCTTCTAATGGGCAAGAGGTATTCGGACACTAGGGTGACAATGCTACCAGAGTCCAGGAAGTGCCCGAAACTCTACCATTAACCTTACAAATGCCCCTAGATGTTATTCAAGGGGTCATCGGGCTAGGGACGCCATACATGGGGACACAGCGACTAAGGTTCACGCTGTTGCAGTGCATGGTATCATTTAGTGGGCAGATTTTTGCTGTCTGGTGGCCCCTCTCATGACCAATTTACACATTTAGGTACATAGTCTGGTCCCCTTAGAGCCTGGTGCACGGCTCCCCAGTTGGCTATTGCCCTTAGTCGTGCGAACCACTGTTGCTGGTGTGAGTGAAGGTGGGTCGAGATCTTCAGCTCCCTACCCGGTTTACCCTTTACCGTCTCGGGAAGCAGTCCTGGAAACATCGGGTAGGGGGGTTGCTCCACGGGGATCTTGTGGGTTTGCGGGTGCTCTTCTGCTGCATGTACATTTATTAGAGGGCCACAAGCTCATCCGCATTGTGGGGGTCACTCCGACTGACCAATGGCGTAAGCAGAGGGAAGTTTCCTCAAGAACTGGTCCATGACCAACGTCCACGATGGTGTCGATGGCTGAGGTGGATCTAGGGTTGTAGCCACTTCCGGGCGAGAGTGGATTGAGGTCATAACATATGGCTTCGGGTGGCTTTATCAATCGTGGAAGGGACCAGAGTGAAACCTGTGGGCTGCGACCAGCACGTGTGTTACGCCGAGGCGGCGAGGATTCGAACTCAATTTTGCATAGACGTTAGCTTCGGCTGGCTCTAGATTCAAACGTAAGCCTTCTGTGGGGGGCGCCGCTTAGGAAGGGGGCGATGTAGACCAGCCCAATCAGCTTCTGGGCCATCCCTCTCTTGTGCCGTGCGTTTCAAAAGTGAGAAGATAGGCTTCCCACATCATCGAGTGGGTCCCCTCTATGAAGGGTAGTGGTTGCCCTGGTCAATTTCGGAACATTGGGGCTGCCGCTGCCAGTGGAGGTACTGATGTCCCCTCAGGATCTCGATTTCCTGCTGTAAGCCTTGAGCGAAACCGCTGTTGCGCCTCTTTCAGCAAAGACGGTTTTGATCTGTGGTTTGCATTTCGCTGTTGCAGGGCTTCATTCGCGCTCTATGTGGACAGCGACATTGCGTAACCAGCCGCATCACCACGTCTCATCTGTTTGGAGAGAGAGAAAAAAAACTTTTGTTTTCCTTAAAGTTATTTAACCCCCAGCGACCTTTTAGTGTCTGCCCGCTCTTCCACCAATGTGACAAACAGCTTATCGGGGCGTCCGCTGCTTGTCCGACGGTTAGAACACGGTCTTTGGGGGTAGGTTAAAAATGAGCGGGTCACGTACTGTTCATTAAACAGGATGAGCCTCGGTTTATTCGTCCCGCAATGAGCTGGCACAGTGCATAAAAGAAACAGATCAAAACACAAAAGATGATCACCTGAGCGAGAAAACTTAACTTAGCTTTCCCAAATCGGGTGAAGTGGTTTTCCACTTTCCAACAACCAAGAACCATGGGACGGGTACTTGTGCAGAGTTAGCAACATGAATAAAACAAGTGAAACCTGTGTGGGGAAGGGGTTCTCCCCACTGTGTTCGAGCCCTTCCGGCTCTCGCGAGAAGAGACCAGAGCAAATTAGGAAATCGTCTTTCAACCTGATATAAGTCGCATGACAGTTGCAGAAATCAGGCAGCAGTACAAACTTGGGTCTGAGCTCTCATCCTCAGTTCCAGCGCTTGCCAAACTGTGGGATGGAGTGTAGGTATTATAAGGCTGCACTCCCAGGCCAAACAGGATAGAATAATGTTCAGAGTTCTGGGAGCCCATATATGGACGTATCACCAACACTGCGGTTCTGTCACAGTGGCACCTCATTTTTCTGCTCTTCCATAAGTATCAATACACCCCCCCCAAGAAACCTCCTTACTTTCGCAGATAGTTGCCTTAAGGTCATGACGTGCTTGCATTATTTGTATTCATAGTGTGCGTGAGCAGGGGGTCTCCTGAAGCTGAACTTAAGTTGATTTTAGCCTCGGGGACCCCTGCTCCTAGAGATACAGGCCCGGTAGGGGTGCCGGTTCCCCGCAATGTTAAGGCCTCCTTGGTGCGGGGGGGGGGGGGGGGGGGGGAGGGGAGAGAGGGGAGGGGAGGGAGAGAGGGGAGGGGAGGGAGAGGGGGGGATACAAACCTATTTTACTAGTATTTCAAGTGACTTGTATACTTCCCCAAACACACCTATATACAACACGTGCAGAGACACCTGTGCATAAAAAGGGACACACCTAAGATGCCAGGGAAATATACTCATTTAAGTCATTTGAATATACATTGCATATCCAAAATTAGCTTGTTTCTCAGGTGTGCTCCTTTTTGAGCACAGGTGCCTCTCCACATGTTGTGTAAAGGTGTTTTTGGGGAAATATATACGTAACTTGGGACTCTAGTAAAATAGTCATATATCTGTGTCTCTCCAGCAGATTTGAAGTTTGTCAGAAAGTTCACCCATCTCTAGTGCAAGGGGACTTTGATCAATTGCCCTCAATTATTGTGCTGCGAAAACACTGACATACATTGTTTTGTTACATGTAGCAACAGTATGTCATACTGGAAACTCATCTAACGAAGACATCTGCTGAAATATGGAACCTTGCTTGCTGCAACAGCATAAGTAATCCAAACGAGACAAGTATGCCGTAGTATAATACATGTACACTCTGACTCAGGCCCTCATTCTCTCCCGTTTTGATTACTGTAACCTCCTGCTGTCCGGCTTTCCTGCCTCTCACCTGTCTCCCCTACAATCTATCCTAAACGCTGCTGCCAGAATCACTCTACTCTTTCCGAGATCTGTCTCAGCATCTCCAATCATGAAATCCCTCTCCTGGCTTCCGATCAAATCCCGCATCTCACACTCCATTCTTCTCCTCACTTTTAAAGCTTTACACTCTTCTGCCCCTCCTTACATCTCAACCCCAATTTCTCGTTATGCACCATCCAGACTCTTGCGTTCTTCTCAAGGATGTCTTCTTTCTACCCCCTTTGTATCTAAAGCCCTCTCCTGCCTTAAACCTTTTTCACTGACTGCCCCACACCTCTGGAATGCCCTTCCCCTCAGTACCCGACTAGCACCCTCTCTATCCACCTTTAAAACCCACCTTAAGACACACTTGCTTAAAGAAGCATATGAATAGCACTGGGGATATTCTGAACACATGATACATAAAGCTTGGCCCCCTGCAGACGCACTTACCAGAACTCCCTCCTACTGTCTCTGTACGTTCTCCCTACCTACCAATTAGACTGTAAGCTACTCGGGGCAGGGACTCCTCTTCCTTAATGTTACTTTTATGTCTAAAGCGCTTATTCCCATGATCTGTTATTTATATTATCTGTTATTTATTTGATTACCACGTGTATTACTGCTGTGAAGCGCTATGTACATTAATGGCGCTATATAAATAAAGACATACAATACAATACAATGTACATTCTATTCATTTCACCCGAATGCCCATTCACTTTAATAAGAATAAGGTTCTCCAAACACAATTTTGAAAATCAAACTTCAGGCGCCCAAGTACCATTATTAAAAAGTAAAGACATATTAAATGTATTTCCAGGAAACATACACTAAAATTAACATTTTGGGAGACCAATTATAAATGTCTCCCTACAGAACTGGCATACAAATCCAGCAACAAGATAATGAAATAATATATTGCCATTACCGTCAATATTTTTTCTTGTGCTATTTTAGTTTTGGTCATCAATGTAGCATCCAGGAGACTTTGATAAATAGAATACACTGATTTTTTTTTTACATTTTTGTAGGCACAATTTTGTGTTTTTGCCTTGAAATATTATATTCAACAGAAAACTTAGCTAAGCATTTGTAGATGAACAGCCTTTACAGATGTTTCAAAAATACTCAGCACATGCCTGCCGATATGTACAGTAGTCAATTTATTACTAACTACTATAAGTGATGTCAGTGCTGATAACCTTGATACATAGTTCTATGACCTAGAATACATGGTCCATGACCAAGCACTGGTTCTTGTGCTGCTCTGTCACTTAGCAGCATTGAATGTTGGTATCTGTAGTTCTGCTACTAACATACAACATTACTAAACACTGGTACTATTGTTACACAGAAAAAAAGGGGGCAGTTCCAAGCACTCAATCTGAAAAATGAATAAATATGAGTAAAGTGTAAAAAGGATTTTACTAGAATATATACACATATACACAGGGTGTGAAAATATTAGACACAGAAACTATTGTCAATGTTAACCACACGACTGATCAATACAATATAAGAGAAATACAGCCCAGCAGTATATAGTGTAGAATAAAACAAATGGTAAGGGAGAACACTGGGTAAGGGAAGGGATGAGGGGAAGACACTGGAAAAAGGGGGGGGAAAGGAAATAAGGGGGGCAACGTTATGGGGCAAAGAACTCCTTCTTCTAGCCCGTTCCTCAAGATCACTAGGATCCAAGGTACTTCACTTACACCCTATTGGGACAAGGGCACCCTGACACAACGTACAAATGTACAGATAAAGAAACCAAGCAACCCGATTCTGACCACAGTGTTCTAAATAGCACAGAGAGGGCACTCTAATTGAAGTATCAGCAGCTTGAGATAATGACAATCACCCAATGGGGTGATATATCACACAGTAGAAGGGTACCAAAAAGGAATAAAGTAAATGTGCTGATAACCTAAATAGGCAAAATATGAGGCCAACAACCAGAATCAAAGCAGCACAAACTTGCACAGGCTCCTAAATGCAATCACAGAAATGCTTCGGCTTTAGAACATTATGTGCACCGAACAATCAAAGTCTCTGGAGCAGCAGTGGATACTCTCTGTGCGGTTAACATTGACAATAGTTTCTGTGTCAACTATTTTCCCGTCCTCTGTATATGTGTGTACAGTATATACTCTAGTAAAATCATTTTTACACTTTACTCATATTTATTCAATTTTCGGATTGAGTGCTAGGAACTCCCTCCTTTTTTTCTGTGTTACATTTAGTTGAAGGAGGGAATAGGGTCCCTCCAGGTTCCAGTCGCACCATATTCATATTTGGCACATATCCACGCACATGAGGGCTGTTTAATCTATATACTTTTTGATAATTACTATTGTTACTTTGCTACTAAATAAGACCAAGAGCCCTCTGTGTGTTTAGGTAAACCAAACGTGGTTGGGGGCTCTAGAGTCTGGCTGGCTACAAAACTGAGGCAACCCCAGTTTAAAAATCGGCCCAATATTTATCAAACAAAAGGAATCCAATTGAAAATTGGACTTTTTCCCTTTGATAAAACTGGGGCAATTCTTTTACAAAGGTATTGTAGCTGGGAGTCTTTAGTAAATAACCCCATGTTTGTATAAGTCTGAGGGTTTGAGGTGGGGTTTGGATGTCCTTGTCTATTTCACACTTCATCATTCTGCATATCAAGAGATTATCCCCCTGGGGTAACAAGAATATTTGTGGAAAGTAGAGTTACAAAAAGGAGATGTACACATGTAGGTCATTCTGACCACGAAGGAAGGCATCTATCTTTAGCCAATATACCAAAAAAATGAAAATAAACTACCTTCAATAGGATTTATGACTTTGTTAAATGCAGCATGTTGCATATACAGTATTTCCCAAGTTATGCAGTCAGGATAGTTGTACTGATACAAGGCACCATGTGGAGGTTATGACAAATTTGTTAAGGAATGTGACATAGATGATAAATCATAGAGATTTATGCTACCTGACAGAGGCATATTAAAGTGACAAAATACAATGCTCAGTGGTGCAGAACTTTGCATTCTATGAATACTGACACACACACGCTGGTCCAAATGCATCAAAAAAGGAGCGAAATTGCTTGATGCATTGATGTAAGATGAATATGCCTCCAACCCGACTTTGATAAATAGGCCCTTTAATGTAATGTATTGCTTTAGTGATTCACTACAAATGATATAATAACAGGGGTTTTTGTCACATTTGTTGCAAGTCCATTGCTTCTGTGACAGGAAATGGCAGCCATCTTTAGACCGGATTAAAATGCAAATAGAAAATGACATGTTAACTAACCATGCACATTTTCAATTCAACGAGGGAAAACTACTGCCTTAAAATGCAAAGTGGTTCATATTCATGAAGAAAAGGGCAAGCGGTATATTCTACCCAATAGGAGAAAGCTGCATCTGATTGTTTTGCACAGCAGGCACTGAAAATGCATACGTGCATAATATGAAAATAAAGTGAAAATTGAGGTTTGAAAAGGGAAGGAAAAAAAACATTAAAAGAATGTATATATTGCATTGTACTGTAGTAGTTTCATGTCTTTCAGGTCACAGTACTGTTTCATTGTAGGGTCTGCGTAAAGTTTGGGCAGTCTGTGCTCTTTATGTCATAACTGAATGGCACTCTTAATTCTACTGATGTAAAAAAGTCATTGATAAGAATAAGAGCAATAATTACCTGTTGAGAAAAATGCTGCTCACGTCATCATGGCTGATAGGAGGTTTTTTAGAGCTTGCAGCCATTCTCAGGGGCCTGAGGAAGCAGTTTACAAGGATGTAGAGCTGATGTACGTATTCTGACTCGGCCTCAACCATGTTAAATACAATCTGATTCCGCTTCCTCATGCTCTCTGCGTGGGGAGAACATATATAGTCTTGAACAATTGTCTTCCACTTTCTTCTGCAAAGCCAGCCACGCATAAAGCTCTGAACCTACAGTAGAAAGAAAACCACTTAAGGTTAATGATGTTGCGGCTACAGATGCAAAGACAAAGGGGAACCTTTTTGGTTTGTCTTAATGTTATTTTTTCTCAAGACATATTTTAACCAGTTGTGTATGAAGAAAAGCATTCGTAGCTGTGTGCGGGAACTAAAAGAAGCAGTACGGTAAAAGCAGTGGTATCACATACTTGGATAGCATACGTGGCCACACTAAATAGGGGACACTATAGTTAAAGCAGTGGTATCACATACTTGGATATTATAGATAGCGTGGTGCCCCCACTCTACATAAGGACACTATAGTTAAAGCAGTGGTATCACATACTTGGATAGCATACGTGGCCACTCTACATAAGGACACTATAGTTAAAGCAGTGGTATCACATACTTGGATAGCATATGTGGCCACTCTACATAAGGACACTATAGTTAAAGCAGTGGTATCACACACTTGGATAGCATACGTGGCCACTCTACATAGGGGACACTATAGTTAAAGCAGTGGTATCACATACTTGGATAGCATACGTGGCCACTCTACATAATGACACTATAGTTAAAGCAGTGGTATCACATACTTGGAAGCATACGTGGCCCATCTACATAGGACACTTAGTTAAAGCAGTGGTATCACATACTTTGGGCATATACGTGGCCACTCTACATAAGGACACTATAGTTAAAGCAGTGGTATCACATACTTGGATAGCATACTTGGCCACTCTGCATAGGGATTGAGCTACAGGTGCCCCACCACTATTTCTCTACCAATATAGTTTAGGGGGGAGGCGGGATGCCATTGTTCCTTGTAAATGAAAATGCTGCATCTGAATATCTGAACTGGTACTGAAAGATTCTCTATAAATAAGACCGGTAGAAGACAGTGAAGATCATTCTTATCAGCCAAAACCGGGGGCTGGATTGGGCTGTTTTTGGTGAAGGTCAATGGGGAATTTCGGCCCAAATGGCTGCTTTGCTGGATATAAAATATGCCTCAGCTTCCTTTAGAAAAAACCTAGCCCCAGGTTTAAAAATGTTAAAAAAAAAAGTTTTTTTAATGCAGAGATCAACGGGGATTGCTTTTGTGTTTTAAACTAGTTTAGAACTTTTTTTTCCTGATGCCTATAAATGCCACTATTTCCCTAGATAGGTAACTTTAACAGAAGAAACAAGCAGGGGATATACTGAGACATTTACTATTCTGCTTTTTACATTTAGGCTTCTGGGCTGTGTAAGATGGTTGAAAGAAATGTTTAAAGAAGTACTTTTACTGCACTTTCAATGTATGCTCCTAAGTAGGACTGCACCTACAACAAATATTTTCTTATACAATTAAAAGGAAGTGAAGATTTAGACTTTTAAAATGTTAAAAAAAAAATCGTTGGCACCCAGTTCCATCAGACCTTCATGCCACTTCTGCTGTTGGGTTTTGAAAACATCTTACTAAGGTGTCAGAGGCATAATTTGCACTTAATATTCAAACCAGGTTTAACGTGGAGTATAAATGTAATTGCTGGCATTAAGGCAGCAGTATGTCTTATCTGGCTTTAGTACCAACCGTAAGCAGCAATAAAAAAAATATATCATGTTATTGCATTTTCTCTGCAGCAGACTATATACAGGTATATGACAAACGAATATGGACAGGCAGGTATTTTTTTATTGCTCATATTAGGGGCACTTCTGTTGTATGAGAGGATCTCATGTTACATCACAATACTGGTAAATGCAGTGCCTCATTTGAAATAGTTGTATGGACCCTTGTTATAAAGGTAGTTTGTTTTCATTCGCCAGCAGATGTTCTCAACTCACATAACACAATATTTTGAGGTCAAGCTTCCGCAAAGGGGATACTCAAGCGCAGGGGTGGGAAACTCCAGTCCACGAGGGCCACCTGCAGGTCAGGTTTTCAGGATATCCCTGCTTCAGCACAGGTTGCTCAGTCTTCAACCGAGCCGCCTGTGTTGGAGCAGGGATATCCTGAAAACCTGACCTGTTGGTGGCCCTTGAGGACTGGAGTTGCCCACCCCTGCACTAGTGTTTGTTACATTTTCTTCCCCTGGTGGCAGATCACCTTTTTGATCTTCTTGATGTCCGGGTCCTCATCTTCGTGGTTGGTATGGTAAGGACGCATCCGTTCCTTTGTTTTATTGAGGGCTACAATCTGGTGAAGTAAACGTTCCTGTTAGACAATACCACAGTATTTAATAAGCGTAAAGGACAGGAAGACCAACATTCAATTTATTCTGCACGTTACAATGAGGAGTTTCCAAAATCGAAAAACAAGAAATAACATAGCTAGAAACATGCATCGAAAATATTTGCAACCGTTGTGCACTTTCACCTAACTTCATAAACTTATAGCATGTTCTAAAATGTGAACGTGCTAATTTAAGACAAACCTCAATTTAATTTCTAGCAAAAGGCCAAAAGGAGGCTAACGGCAAACATAAATTTAAATTTAGTAATGCCCTTCATGTCATTTTTTAATATGCAATTACATGCTCTGCGGTAATCTGCTCTGATGGCTTCTTTATACATGCAAATAGTTGTTTAGTTATATTAGTAGTTTATGCAGATTTCCAGATTATCCCAATGGGAAATAATGAGAAAGAAACAATCTTAGTGAAAAGTGCAGTCTGCCTAAAATGAAAAAGGAAGAACGGCTCATTCTGCTTTCATTCACCATCAGCATGGCATCAGCATGGCATCAGCATGGCATCAGCATGGCGAATCAACAAATATCCGAACGGTGAATAAACAAATCAATCAATAAATGAAGTTTGTCATTTGTAAATGATCTCTGTAGAAGCAACAAGTGTTTGTTCCCCTCAAACACTTTACTGCACATAGTTTTGTTCCCACATCATTCTTCTCTCATTCTCTCTATCATGACCCTTGTACAACCTATAACTTGAGACTACTCTTGACAATGGGCAAAATAACGATGAGATGTGGAAAAAAAAAATACGTGGGGGGCTATGTATAAAGAATTGTTTTTTGAAAATTAATTTAAATTGTGCTTTGTGTAAAAAAAAAAAAATGTATGACCTAAAATCATTAGGGCCATATGTTGTGTGACAAACAGCTTACTCCGGGGCTCCGCTGCTTGTCCGGGACGGTACCAAGGAGGCCTTAACATTGCGGGGAACCGGCACCCCTACCGGGCCTGTATCTCTAGGAGCAGGGGTCCCCGAGGCTTATTCTAAATCAACTTAGTTCAGCTCAGGAGACCCCCTGCTCACGAAAACAACATGAATAAAAATAAAATGCAAGCACGATCATTACCTTAGGCAACTATCTGCGAAAGGTACGGATTTGTTTCTTGGGGGGGCGGTGTATTGATAACTTATGGAAAAGAGTGACATGAAAAGATGAGGGGCCCAACCTGTGACAGAAACCGCGGTATGGATGATAATGTCCATATATAGGGCTCCCAGAACTGAAATAGTTCTATCCTGTTTGGCCTGGGAGTCAGCCTTATAATACATACATACCATCCCACAGTTGGCAAGCGCTGGGGAACTGAGGAGAGAGTCCAGACCGCAGTTGTCTGATGACTGCTCTGATTCTGCAACGTCATGCTAGACTTAGATCAGTATGAAAGACGATTTCCTATGTTGCTATGGTCTCTTCTCCGAGAGCCTGGAAGGCGCTCGAAACACAGTGGGGACGAACCCTTCCCCACACAGGTTCAATTGTTCTTATTCATGTTGGCTAACTCTGACACAAGTACCCGTACCTCTGGTTACTTGGTTGTTGGAAAGTGGAAAACCACTTCACCTGATTGGGAAACTAAGTTAAGTTTCGCTCAGGTGAGCAGCTTTGTTTTTGATCTGTTTCTGTTTATGCACTGTGGCAGCTCAGTTGCGGGACGAATAAACCAGGCCAGCCTGTTTTAAGAACAGTACGTGACCTCCTCATTTAACCTACCCCAAAGACCGTGTTCTAACCGTCCCGGACAAGCAGCGGACGCCCCGGAGTAAGCTGTTTGTCACATATGGTGGAATGAGCGGGCAGAACACTAAAAGGTCGCTGGGGGTTAAAGAACTTTAAGAAAAAAAAAAAAGTTTTTTTTCTCTCTCTCCAAACAAGATGGAAGACGTGGTGAGTGCGGCTGAGTACGCAATGTCGCTGTCCACAAGAGCGCGAATGAAGCCCTGCAACAGGCGAATGCAAACCAGCAAGAGACAAAACCGCTTTGCTGAAAGAGGCGCAACAGCGGTTTCGCTCAGGGCTTACAGCAGGAACTCGAGATCTGAGGGGACTATCAGTACCTCCACTGGCAGCGGCAGCCCCAGTTCCGAAAATGACCAGGGCAAGCCACTACCTTCAGAAGATGGGACCCCTCGGATGATGTGGAAGCCTATCTTCTCACGTTTTGAAACGCACGGCACAGAGAGAGGGATGGCCAGAAGCTGAGTGGGCTGGTCTAATCGCACCCTTCCTAAGCGGCGAACCCCACAGAAGGCTTACGTTGATCTAGAGCCAGCCAGAAGCTAACGTCTATGCAAAATTGAAGTTCGAGATCCTCGCCGCCTCGGCGTAACCACGGCTGTCGCGCCCAGAGGTTTCACGATTGGTCCTTCACGATGATAAAGCCACCCGAAGCCAGTATGTATGACCTCATCCACCTCGCCCGGAAGTGGCTACAACCCAGATCAACCTCAGCAAGACACATCGTGGAACGTTGGTCATGGACCAGTTCTTGAGGAAACTTCCCTCTGCTACGCCATTGGTCAGTCGGAGTGACCCCCACAATGCGGATGAGCTTTGTGGCCCTCGTAAATAAAGTACATGCAGCAGAAGAGCACCGCAACCCACAGTCGTGGAGCAATCCCCCACTACCCGAGTTCCAGGACTAGCTTCCCGAGACGGTAAAAGGGGTAACCGGGTTAAGGGGAGCTGAAGACGTCGACCACCTTCACGTCACACCAGCAACAGTGGTTCGCACACTAAGGGCAATAGCCAACATGGGGAGCCGGGGCAAGGCTCTAAGTGGGACACAGACTATGTACCTAAATGTGTAAATTGTCATGAGAGGGGCCACCACAGCAAAAATCTGCCCACTAAATGATTGACCCATGCACTGCAACAGCGTGAACCTTAAGTCGACTGTGTCCCCATGTATGCGCCCTAGCCCAGATGACCCCTTGAATAACCATCTGGGGCATTGTAAAGGTAATGGTAGAGGTTTCGGGCACTTCTGGACTCTGGGCATTGTCACCTAGTGTCGAATACCTCTTGCCACATTAGAAGAAACAGGAAACAGTTCACAAACGAATGGCAATTTGTTGTATACACGGGGATATCATGAATATTCCACTGTTGATGTTTTTTTTGAAACAGAGTTTGTTCTTTAGATTTCAAGGTGGGTATTGTAACCCAAACGGCACATGGTGTTAATAGGGACCGACTCCCCATTTTCTAAAAATGTGGTCCCCCGCTCAGTAATACGCCCAGAGTCTCAATAGCGGACCATAACGAGAGTATTAGAAGAAATATCCTTCCCGTTTTCAGAAATGGTAGTTTGAGACGAGGGCCCAAATAAGAAGGGGGAAAAGGAGGAGTTGCTGTGTAAAATTCCCTCCCCATCAACTACTTTGGTAGGAATCCCCAAATCAGGATGTTGATCAGACACTTACCACCCCCAGAACCGAATAAGACCCTCACTACTAGAGTTCAGTCTGGGAGTTTAAGAAGGCCCAGTGGGAGGACCCCATTAGCGGTAGCAAGGGGAAATATAGGGACTGACATAGTACTCTTGGCCAACCAGATAGGTCGCTTGCTTACCCCTACTTCGAGGTAGAGAACGACCTAGTATATCGGGTTGATAAAAGGAAATCATTTAACACTAACAATTGTTGGTACCACGGACATTCGTACGTAGTTACACCTCGCACATAGTCATCCATTGGGGGGACCCCTAGGGGTGGAAAAGACAAAAGAAAAGGTTCTCCGAAGTTCTATTGGCCTGGGGTTTCTGGCAGAAATTACGAATTATTGTTCCTCATGCCCAGCAATGTCAGATCACCAGGCCCCGTTCAAGGCGTCCCAGACCCATTGGTACCCCTTCCCATAATAGAGGTACCATTTGACCGGATGCTGGGATCTAGTAGGACCCCTAATAAAGTCTGCTAGGGGAATCAGCATATATTGGTAATATTAGATTATGCCACCCCGATATCCGAGGCAGTTCCCCTACACGTGCACCTCTGCCAAAAATATAGCAAGAGTTAGTAGTTCTGTTTTCCCGGGTTGATTCCTAAAGAGATTCTATCTGACAGGGAACACCATTATGTCCCATAAGACAAAAGAGTTATGTAAACTCCTCAAATCAAGCATCTCAGAACCTCTTCTATCATCCACAAACGATGGTTTAGTGGAAAGGTTCAATAAAACCTTAAAGAGCATGTGCGCGGTCGTGATCTTGTCCTCTAGTATGGTTGGCGGCTCAAGCGATTAGGGAAGATGAACGGGATTGTTTGTTACCCTAGTCCTTTTTTGCCATTAGGGAAGTTCCCGCCATCATCCACAGGCTTCTCCCCGTGTGAATATTGTATGGCCGACACCGCCAGGGGCTTACTGATATAGCCAAAGACTTGGGAACACAGGTTACCCCTTACAGAAGTGTAATAGAGATGTTCCCAGATGCAGGACGCATTTGCTGCGAGTCCTACCCAAGTGAGGGAACACATGGAGAAGCTCAAGAAGCACAGAGGAATACGTTAATAAGTGGTGCTAGGGTCAGAATTTTTTTTTCCAGGTGATAGGTCCTAGTTCTGGTTCCCACCGTGGAAAGTAAATTCCTTGCTAAATGGCATGGTCCATATGAGGTCTTGGAAAGAGTGGGAGAAGTAATTATAAGGTAAAAGCCAGGGAGGAAAACCTGAGCAAATTTACCATATAAACCTACTCAAGCCCTGGAAAGTAGTAGAGTCTTGTCAAACCCTAGTAACCCCAGGGTCCGTCAGAGAGTCAAGAAACTGACCCAGAGGTTAGCATAGCTGAAACCGTGTCCGTTCATCAGAAACAAAGTTTCAGAATTTTAGTGAGAAGAAACAAGAAATCTTCTCTACACAGCCAGGTAGAACTAGCGTAATTGAACATGACCTTCTCACTGAACCGGGGGTCCGAGTTCACCTTAACCGTACCGAATCCCGAGGCCAAAAGAGAGGCTATAAGTTTAGAGGTAAAAAAATGCTAAAACTAGGCGTAATGAGGAGTATCCCAAGTGTGGAACGCCCTATAGTCTTAGTCCCAAAAGCCAGATGGTACAACAATGTTTTGTAATGACACCGGAAACTAAACCCGGTGTCAAAATTTGATACTACCCTATGCCCGGTAGATGAACTTGTCGAGAGGACTGGGCAAAGCCCGATATCTCACAACCCTAGACCACAACAAAAGGTACTGGCAGTTTCCCCTCACAGAAAGGGCAAAAGAAAAGACAGCCTTCTCAACCCCAGACGGCCTCTTTCAGTATAGGGTGCTGCTTGTTTGGCTTACATGAGCCCCGCCACTTCCAAAGAATGATGGATAAAATTTTAAAACCACATGCTCGGTTCTGCTGCTACCTGGATGATGTGTGTATCCTAGTGGAAGATTGGCAACTCCCCCTTCCAAAGGTCCAAGCTGTGCTCGACGCAGTTCGTCTGCTGGACTAACTGCTAACCCCGCTAATGCACCATTGGTCTGGAGGAGGCCAAGTATCTGGGGATTCATTGGCAGGTAGGTTTTACTCAAACCCCAAACACTCAAAGTGGAGGCGAACAAGGTTGGCCAAGGCCATGTTACAAAAAACAAGTAGAGGACCTTTTTGGGGTTAATTGGTACATAAAGGTTTATTCCCAATTTTTGCGACTAAGGCAACCCCACAAAAACGACCCTCACAAAAGCAAGAGGACCGCTTATGGTAAAGTGGTCCCCCGTAAACCGACAGGCTTTAGAAGCCTGAAGAAGCTCTCTGTGCCAACCCAGTGTTGGTCACACCTGACTTCTCCAAAGATTCGTAGTCCAAACCACCACTGAGGTAGGGCTGGGGCGTACTCTCCCAGGAGTCTCAAGGTGAGGAACACCCCATCCTTTATTTAAGTAGGAAACATCCCCAGAGAAAAATTACTCCATAGTAGAGAAAGTGTCTCGCAATAAAGTGGCTGTAGAGCGCTCAAATACTACGTTGGGGAGAAAATTCCGGTTGGTCACAGATCATGCACCCTTACCATGGTATGTGTCAAAACAGGGAAAAGATGAGAGGACCAGTGGTTCCTAAGCCTACAACCCTTTAAATTTTCTGTGGAACACAGTCAGGGCACAAACATGGCACAGTGACGGGTTGTCACGGATGCACTCCCTAATATCCATGTTGTCGCTCATCCTCGAGGTCTGAGCTGGGGGGAGGATATGTGACAGAACCAGGGTATGGTTGATAAATTCCATATATAGGGCTCCCAGGATACTGAACAGTTTCTATCCTGTTTGCCTGGGAGTGCAGCCTTATAATACATACACTCCATCCCACAGTTTGGCAAGCGCTGAACACTGAGGGAGAGCCAGACCAGAGTTGTGTCTGCTGCCTGATTTTCTGTCACCTGTCATGCTAATTAGGAATCAGGTATGAAAGACTGATTTCCTGTTTGCTCTGCTCTTCTTCTCTCCAGAGCCTGGAAGGTGCTGAACACAGTGGGGAGAAGCCCCTTCCCCACACAGGTTCAATTGTTCTATTCATTGGCTAACTCTGCAAAAGTACCTTGTTTTGTTGTTGGAAAGTGGAAAAGCCACTTCCACCCTGAGTTTAGGGAAATCTAAGTTAAGTTATCGCTCAGGTGAGCAGCTTTTGTTTTTGATCTGTTTTCGTTTGTATGCACTGTGCAGTCTCAGCTGCCTGGACTGAATAAACCAGGCACAGCTGTTTAAAGGAACAGTACGTGACGCCTCCCATTTAACCTACCCCAAAGACCGTGTTCTA
>WSYH01008799.1:0-27834 GCA_036426205.1 Ascaphus truei | reverse complement strand
CATCAGAACCTTATACGCGTTCTCCTTCAATGTCGTGCAGATTGAGCTCTTAGCTGCCGCCAAGACAATATAGTCCCAGTCCTCGTCCTCTAGTGTGTCCCCCAGATCTCTTTCCCATCTATTCTTATATTTTAGTGTCACGTCGGCGTCAGGAGTCGGACAGACTACCGCTTTGCACATCGTAGAGATAAGTCCCTTGTTTCCTGTTCCAGTAGAACAGAGCTGTTCAAAATTAGTGCGTTGAGCTCGAATGGGAAATTTATCATAGAAAGCTCTTAGCTGGAGGTATCTAAAAAATTCTGAATTTGGAACGGATTTTTCAGACTTAATTTGCTCAAACGGTTTGATAGATATTCTACCCTCCAGGTGTAAAAGGCGAGTGTAGCCCTTCTGTGTCCATATAGTCAGAGCAGCAAAGGGGGGGCTACTCGTCACGACTTTCAGGTGGGCTAGCCGCAATCATGTAGCATTCATGCCGGCGTCAACCCCACTGTTGATGGGGTTTCCCAAGGGGGATCAATATTAAATCGGATATGCAATTCTGATCAGCGTAGCCGACAGGGGGACAATAGTTGCTGAATTGTGAAAATAATGCGCAAAAAAGGAAGAAACATGGCTTCAGTCAATTGTCAACTTGCAGGGGTGTTGTTAAAAATACCACAGTGGTCCATTGATAAATTCCGGGGGCACTGCTACTGAAGAAGTGCATAATGTATCAATATTCCTGTAGCTTTTGCATATTAAAAAGAATACATGCCCCCCACAGTGTCGTAGGTGTATTGTCCTGGCCCCGAGTAGAGTCTACCGGCACGAGACGGTGACTAGTGACACCACCTGGGCGCAGGGTTGATCCCAATGTGTTCCCAAAACCCGACAGACGTACGCTTTTTAAAAGTGGGCGCGCGATTCAGTGCAACATATGATAAGATGGCAACAGGTGGTCCATGTATCAGTCTGTTTCAGTTTACTACGAAAGACGTTGCACTTTTGACAAATTTGTGTCACCCAATGACTGCATCATGTATGTGGAAAGCAAGTGCAATTAAGAAAAAAGTTATGATCGCATTCCGTAGATTATGTGCTGACGTGATACCACGGTGTTAGTGCAGGGTAGTGGTATGTAATCACGCGGAGTTATTTTCCCGTAAGCTCGTGCTGATAGCAGTACAGGCACTGAGACTGCAAAAACTTGGGACGTAAGAGGATTCAAAGTGGAACAAGTAACCGTACAGACCAGAATGGTAACAAGGAAAGCACGTCTAGGTTGCGGCCTGCAAGCAAATGCGCCAGCAAGCCAATAAAACAACGGTGCTCACGACCAGTCAGGGAAAACCTGCGTACGGGCAGACGAAGTCGCCACCCTTGCGAGTGTCGGCCGCTGCGCCGGAATACCTGCAGCACTAAGCCGGATTTCACATAAACAATACCGCAAGTTGCATGTACCCGTCGAAAAGCGAGTTTCCAGCCGGCCAATCACGCTGTTCAAAATAGTCTGGGTCCGGGGCGGTCAAAGAACGCGACCAAATGTCAAATGACGTGTACGGCACGGGGGTGACAATCACGAGGACGGCAGTGAACTCGTCAAACCAGTCTTGATTGGCAAACTATGGTGCGATATGTTTCCGAGCATGACCGGATATGTATTCTAGGTTGTTGAATTATCCAACTAACATCAACAGCTGCGGGTCTCACGTAAGCAAAATAATCATAGCAATGTGCCGCTGATCACTTCTTCCATAGAGTACTGCAACCAAGTTATGTGGAAAGCTAGGCGCGCGCAATGTGACACAGTGAACCTCGTGAAAGCCATAATGCGATTTCATCCAACATTGACGAGATAGGCGCAAGGTGCGCTCAATGATAGACTCAAACCAGTGTGCAGCCACAAAAACCCAAGAGACACTAGCCCTAACGATGAAAAGGTATGGCTGGGAGTGACTGTGGGAAACTTCTTTAGGGGACTGACTGACCATACAGTAAAACTTGTAGTTTGTTATCCTCAGAAAAAAAACTTTGTCATCTCATGCGGAAAACGGCAAATGGAGGGAGTGGGCGAGGGATATCATTTGTTTATAACAATGCCTGCACATGCTGATCGGATTTTAAAAAAACGTACGTGAGTCTACAGTTACAAGTGGCCGTATGTTATTGATTAGATAGAATACGGTAACTGAGAGCTTCATAGAAAACCTGAATCAGTACGCTGTTGTTTCAAGAACGTAACAATACTTTTATATATATATATAGCTGATAAAAAACACCGAAAAATAAAAGTATGTTTTATTCTACATGTAGTTCCAGTACATACAGAGGCGACACGTTTTATTTTTACATTGGCTAGAGCCGCAAGCTGGGAGGTTTCCCGGCTTCTAAATAAATCCCCTCGGCGGCCGCACGTCACGCGCGAGCGCAGTCACGCTCATCGGTGCGTGCGCGCCATGCGCGTGCCAGGGCTTCCCCGAAGGGAGCCTGGTGTCCTCTAATGTGGGGGACGGCGGTGGGGCTCTGGGGTCCGGTGGACCGCGGAGAGGGGAGGGGTGTGGCCGCGTCATCGGAGGACCGATCCTTCGAGGCTCCGGCGCGCGCCCGGTTTCTTCGACGGCAAGCGAGACCAGGCAAAAGTTTAATACACTCTGCCGCGACAGTATGTGTATCTAATACCATACACGCATGTTTTTAATACTCTTGTGATGTTACATACTGAGCATGCCTACAGTATGCAGTACAGTACTGTACATATGCCTGGACAGACTGTAGGTTCTAGAAACAAGTATTTTGTTCAGTAAAAAGGAGACAATGAACAATTAAAACAACTCAAACATTTTCTTGTTATATTGGTGGACGTAATACAAAAACATTTATTTACAATACAATTTAAAAACATTGAAAGTGTACAGCAAGTCCTGTGTGTAGATAAAACATTTCTTTATTAATACCAAGTATAGCAACATCCCTATTAAAGTACAGAACGTCAAAACATTTACAATAACAGGATGGTGTTAGTAAAACATTTCTTATTAATACAGTTAAAACACAACACGCAACATCTCCTTTATTAAAGTAGCGAAAGTCAAAAACTTTACAGTAGGATGGTGTACGACAGTCAGTCAGGCCTGCACAACTCCAGTCCTCAGGGCCACAAACAGGCCTGGTTTTATCCTGAAAACCGGGCCTGTGTGCGGCCCTCGAGGACTGGAGTTGTCGGTCTTGTGTAAGTAAAAACATTTCTTTATTAATACAGTTAAAACACACCGCAACAAGTCAAAAAATAAACAACAGTTGAACAGTAACGCAAATTCGATCGCCACAGATTGTCCTTCGAGGCCAATGCCTTGTATGATGCAAAATGCCATTAATGGAGTCTCAAACGATTTTCATTAAAGGATCTGAAATTGAAAACACCGCCGCAATTCCTCCACAATAGTCCTTCGTAAATTTTCAGGAAGCACCCTTTTTTCGCGATTATTCCCGTAGTTTACATTTTTGGCCCACCCGCAGAACACCAAGTAGGACACGTGGTGCTTAAAAATTAAACATGCCATACTGCTGGGGTAAACCTGCACTCATCACCCTATACTTTCTCTGAGTGCCGGTGCAGCTCGCGCAGATATGTCGGTCACCGTATCGATGCAAGCTTATGTAGGTTGGAGTCTGGGAGCGGGTGTTCTTCTGGAGCGGGTGTGCTTTTGGCGGCGGCAAGGGTAGGTTGTCTGGATGGANNNGAGGAAACTTTCCTCCTGTCTTGGTCGCCGTGTTGTCTCCTGGCGTGCGTCTGGCCAGCAGAAACAACCAGGGGTCCAAAGGGATCGCGCAATCGAGAATTCTCTGGAGCCAATTTCTGATATCTTCCCAGATTGGGAGTATCTTGGTGCAACCCCACAGCATGTGCAGCAAGTCTGCCTGCTCCCCACATTGTTTAGGGCACAATGGAGGGTAGCCCCTGACAAACTTTGATAATCGTAATGGGGTCAAATACCACCTCATCACGACCTTATACGCGTTCTCCTTCAATGTCGTGCAGATTGAGCTCTTAGCTGCCGCCAAGACAATATAGTCCCAGTCCTTGTCCTCTAGTGTGTCCCCTAGATCTCTTTCCCATCTATTCTTATATTTTAATGTGACGTCGGCGTCAGGAGTCAGACAGACTACCGCCTTGTACATCGTAGAGATAAGTCCCTTGGTTCCTGTTCCAGTTGAACAGAGCTGTTCAAAATTAGTGCGTTGAGCTCGAATGGGAAATTTATCATAGAAAGCTCTTAGCTGGAGGTATCTAAAGAATTCTGAATTTGGAACTGATTTTTCAGACTTAATTTGCTCAAACGGTTTGATAGATATTCTACCCTCCAGGTGTAAAAGGCGAGTGTAGCCCTTCTGTGTCCATATAATAAAATCTTTCTTCTGCAGGCCCGGAGCGAAATCATTGTTTCCCAAAATTGGGGTCATCAAGGAGTGTTGTCTCATTAAGACGTGTTTATATTTGCTTTTGTCCCATACTGCCAAAGAGCTGACAATCGCGGGGAGCAGGTGTTTGAAGTCCTTGCGGACCTTATTTGGGAGCCAGATCAGGTCCTGCAATGCCACCGGGGCACAGCAGGCCGCCTCCAGCTCCACCCATCGTCTCCGACTAGGGTGGGTGTGCCACTGGATAATTTGGGTCAATTGGGCCGCTCTGAAGTATGATAACAGGCAAGGTACCGCTAATCCTCCTCTTGTTGTGGGCCGAATTAGTGTGCTAGTTTTGATGCGGGGGGTTTTATTACCCCAGACAAACTTCACCATTGCGGACTGTAACCGAAGGATCTCTTCCCTGATTATAGGGAACGGAAGAGTCTGAAATAGGTACAGAATTCTGGGAAGGAGATTCATTTTTAGAGATTGAATCCTGCCAATCCAGGATATGTTGTACCCTGCCCATTTCCGTGGAGATCTTCCTTCAGTGTCCGTATTAGTCTGGGGTAATTCGCCTTATAAAGGGTGCCTGATTGCTTCGTGATATTTATCCCTAAATATTTTATGGAGGAGGTTTGCCATTTGAATTCAAAGTTCACCGTGATCAGTTTCTCGGTGGCCGTAGGTAAGTTGATATTTAGGGCTTCTGATTTTGCCTGGTTAATTTTGAACCCAGATATCGCATTAAATTCCCCTAGCAATTGAAAGACGTTCGGCAGAGAGGTGAGGGGCTGTGATAGCGTGAGTATCACGTCATCAGCGTACAGGGCCACCTTATGTGGCTGGTCACTAATTTGGATTCCTGCTATATTCGGGCGGAGGCGGATGTGCGCCGCTAGGGGTTTGATGCATAGCGCAAAGAGAAGGGGTGACAGAGGACAGCCTTGCCTGGTGCCGCTCTTAATCCGGAATTCTTCCGAGGGGAAGCCCTGGTGCCTGACCTTCGCCGTCGGTCCCCGATACAGAGCGAGAATTGCCTCTATCATTCTCCCACCCAGGCCGAACGCCCCCAGCGTCTCCCTCAAGTAGGGCCAATCAATTCTGTCGAACGCTTTTTCTGCATCTAAACTAAGCACCATAGACGGGATATGTTTTTTTTGCGCCAGATCAATCAAAGCTATAATCCGTCTGGTGTTATCAGCTGCTTGTCGACCACATATGAACCCCACTTGATCAGGATGGACCAACTTGGACAACACCTGGTTAAGGCGGTTAGCTAAAAGTTTGGAAAAGATTTTTGTATCTGAGTTTATTAAAGAGATGGGCCTATAGCTTTTACAGTCCGCTGGGTCCTTTCCTTGTTTGTGGATTACTGAGATAGACGCCTGGAGCATCGAGCCCGGGATGGGGGCACCATCCAAGAAGGAATTACACAATTTTAGTAGATGAGGAGCTAATATTTTGCGAAATTTCTTATAATAGAGATTGGAAAAGCCATCCGGGCCTGGGGCCTTGGCTGCTTTTAATGGCTTCATTACCTCTAGGAGTTCCTCGATAGTAAAGTCTGCCTGTAGTGCGTCCCTCTCCTCTCTGGTCACTTTAGGCAATTGAGCCTCTGTTAAGAACGTCTTTAGTCGTGCTTTTGTGGTTGGCGTGTGTGCCACCTTCGCCCCATCGTAAAGGGTTTCATAATATGTTTTAAATTCATTAACTATTTTTTTGGGGTCGTTTGACTTATTTTACCTTCAAAGATCACAATGCATCCTGCTCCATGCCTAGAGATGGAACCCCACACATGCATCTTCACTGGGTGTTTTGGACACGGCTTCATAGACATTCTACCTTTTTTGTGGAATACAAAGGTGCCAAATCTCTCCAGCGAAACAGTAGACTCGTCAGTGAAGATGCAATCCTGAAAAGTTTCTCCACTGTCGATCCATGCCTGTGCCTGGACCACTCTCTTGATTTTGTTGACGTCCCTTATCATAGGATACGCTCTGTAATGACAAGGAATAATTTTATAGGTACAGTACAGTTTCTTAAACAACACTTTTACCTCCTGTACTGTCCAGTACTAACCTCACACGTCCATATTTCCATCCAATTCTGCGTCTCATCTTCTTTATGCTGGTCTCAGATACAGAGAGATTGTGATTTTTCAGCAGAGTGTATTTGACCCTTAAGGCACTCTTCTCATCATTCTCTTCACTTAGTTTGTTCACCAGAAAAGTTGTCTCCCTACAGTGTAAAGAAAAACAACAATCCTGTAAGTTACAGTGCAGTAGGCCACAAGTACAGCACATCATTTACAGTAAACAATAATAGATACAGTAGATATACTGTATTATATAGTTTTATAAATATACAGCGATATAAACAATAATAGATAGATATACTGTATTATATAGTTATATAAATATACAGCTATATAGACAATAATAGATAGATATACTGTATTACAGTATATACAGCCGCGGCCCCTTTTATTCTCCAACATCTCCGAATTTTTTCGGGGATTTTTTTCGAATGCCACGCACTTCACCGCACTTCACTACGTTCATGCCGCATTCATGTTGCATTCATGCCGGCGTCACCCACTGTTGATGTGTTTATTGCTAATTTAATTGGTTGCAATTCTTCGCGTATCCGCCAGGTGGCAGATATTCATGAATTGTAATGCGCATGCGCTTCAGTAATGTGTCAACTTGCAGGTGTTTAAAAAAATACCACAGTGGTCCATTGTAAATTCGCCTTGCTACTGAAGAAGTTACAATAATGTATCAATTTACTGTAGGCTTTTCATATTAAAAAAATACATGCACAGTGTCTGGTGTTTTATTGTCCGGAGAGTTCCGACATGAGTGCACCACCGCAGTCCATGTTCCAAAAACCCGACAGAACGTACGCTTATTTAAAATGGGCCGCGATTAATGCAACAGATGATAAGATGGCAACAGTTGGTCAAATTTATCAGTATTTTATCGAAAACTTTGACTTTTACAAATTTTCACCAGATGATCATGTGTGGAAGCGTGCAATAAGGAAAAAGTTATGTATCGATCCGTGTTTTTTTCGTATTGATCCCGGTGTTATTGCAGGGTATTGGTATGTATCACCGGATTTTTCCCGTATCTCTGATCATGGAGACTTCAAAAGGCGAAAGGTCATGTTAAAACCAACTAAGAAACGTCAGTCGCTGGCAAGCAATGCGCCAGCATCCAATAACGGTCCGACCGTCAGTGAAAACCTGGTGACCGGCAACCCTTGCTGTCTGTCCCTGCCCGGATACCTGCAGCCTGAGCCGGATTTCACATACAGATTCCAGCAAGCTTGCATGTACCAAAGCGATTTCCAGCCTCATCAGCTGTCAACAGTAGTAGTCCTGCTGTCACCTGTCAAATACGTGTATGATCGAGAATACGGGACTGGCAGTGACTCGGCACCAGCTGATTGGCAAAGTCTATGGTGAGTAATGTTGCCGTATTTTATTCTGTTTTTGAAATATCAATATCAATGCACAGTCAAGCGATTCTCCTGTAAGAAATATCATTGGCTGAGCAGCTTCTACAGTAGATACTGCACAATTGGTGAAAAGCTAGGCGCATGCACATTGGAACCTTCTTGAAATGCATATGCGTGCCATCACATTGACAGTAGGCGCATGCGCATGTGAACAGGAGACGCCCCCCGAGAAAATTATTGCTGGGAGTGACTGTGGGAACTTCTTTAGGGGACTGACTGACCATTACAGTAAAACTTGTAGTTTTGTTATTCCTCAGAAAATAAAACTTTGTCATCTCATGCGGAAAACGGCAAATGGAGGGATTTCGAGGGATAATATCGTTTTGTTTAACAATGCCTGCACATTGCTGAATCGGATTTTTAAAAAAACGTATCGGAGTCTACAGTTTAGTGGCCGTTGTTATTGATTAGGATAGAATACTGTAACTGAGAGCTTCATAGAAAACCTGAATCAGTACGCTGTTGTTTTCAGAACGTATACAATACTTTTTATATATATATATACTGTATAATAAACCCGAAAAATAAAAAGTATGCATTTATTCTACATGTATTCCAGTACATACAGAGGCGACACGTTTTATTTTACATTGGCTAGAGCCGCAAGCTGGGAGGTTTCCCGGCTTTCTAAATAAATCCCCTCGGCGTGCCGCACGTCACCGATGCGCAGTCACGCTTCATCGGGTGCGTGCGCGCCATGCGCGCGTGCCCAGGGCTCCCCGAAGGGAGCCCTGGTGTCCTCTAATGTGGGGGACGGCGGTGGGTGGCTCTGGGGGTCCCGGTGGACCCGGAGAGGGGAGGGGGTGCCTCGATCGGAGGACCGATCCTTCGAGGCTCCGGCGCGCGCCCGGTTTCTGTCGCGGCCGAGACCAGGCAAAAGTTTGAATAAACTCTGCCGCGACAGTATGTGTATTCTATACCCATACAGCATGTATTGTTTTAATACTCTTGTGATGTACAGTACTGAGCATGCCTACAGTATGCAGTACAGTACTGTACAGTATGCCTGGACAGTACTGTATGTTCTAGAAACAATGTATTTTGTTGCAGTATAAAAGGAGACAATGGAACAATTTAAAACAACTCAACATTTTCTTTTATTGGTGGAGTAAGTACAAAAACATTTATTTACAAATACAATTTAAAAACATTGAAAGTGTACAGCAAGTCCTGTGTAAGTAAAAACATTTCTTTATTAATACAAGTAATGCAACATCTCCTTTATTAAAGTACAGAACGTCAAAACATTTACAGCATAACAGGATGGTGTTAGTAAAAACATTTCTTTATTAATACAAGTTAAAACACGCAACATCTCCTTTATTAAAGTACAGAAAGTCAAAACATTTACAGTAGGATGGTGTACAGAACAGTCAGTCAGGCCTGCACAACTCCAGTCCTCGAGGGCCACAAACAGGCCCGGTTTTATCCTGAAAACCGGGCCTGTGTGCGGCCCTCGAGGACTGGAGTTGTGCAGGTCTTGTGTAAGTAAAAACATTTCTTTATTAATACAAGTTAAAACACGCAACAAGTCAAAAAATAAACAACAGTTGAACAGTCACGCAAATTCGATCGCCACCAGATTGTCCTTCCAGGGCCAATGCCTTGTATGACGCAAAATGCCATTAATGGAGTCTCAAACGATTTTCATTAAAGGATCTGAAATTGAAAAACAGCGCCGCAATTCCTCCACAATAGTCCTTCGTAAATTTTCAGGAAGCACCCTTTTTTCGCGATTTCCTTCGTAGTTTACATTTTTGGCCCACCCGCAGAACACCAAGTAGGACACGTGGTGCTTAAAAATTAACATGCCATACTGCTGGGGTAAACCTGCACTCATCACCCTATACTTCTCTCTGAGTGCCGGTGGCAGCTCGCGCAGGATGATGTCGGTCACCGTATCGATGCAAGCTTATGTAGGTTGGATTCTGGGAGCGGGTGTGCTTCTGGGAGCGGGTGTGCTTTTGGCGGCGGCAAGGGTAGGTTGTCTGGGAGGAAACTTTCCTCCTGTCTTGGTCGCCGTGTTGTCTCCTGGCGTGCGTCTGGCCAGCAAAAACAACAGGGGTCAAAGGGATGAGCGGCAATAGAGAATTCTTCTGGTAAAGCCAGATGTTTCTGATATCTTTCCCAGATTGGGAGTACTTATTGGTGCAACCCGCACAGCATGTGCAGCCAGGTCTCCTGCTCCCCACATGTTTAGGGCACAATGGAGGGTAGCCCTGACAAACTTTGATAACTCGTAATGGGGTAAAATACCACTCATCACGACCTATACCGTTCTCCTTCAATGTCGTGTGCAGATGAGAGTTCTATAGTGCCGCAAGACAAATATAGTCCCAGTCCTTGTCCTCTAGTGTGTAGCCCCTAGACTCTTCCCATCTATTCTTATTTAATGTGACGTCGGCGTCAGGAGTCAGACAGACTCACGCCTGTACATCGTAGAGATAAAGTCCCTGTGTCCTGTTCCAGTGAACAGAGCTGTCAAATTAGTGCTTGAGCTACGACTGGGAAATTTGACACTAGAAAGCTGCTTTAGTGGACGGGTATCTAAAAGACATTCTGAATTTGGAACGTGATTTTTCAGATCGAATTTGCTTCAAACGGTTTGATAGTATCTTCTACCTCCAGTGTGTAAAAGGGAGTGTAGCCCTTCTGTGTACATATAATAAAATCTTTCTCTGCAGCGGCCGGACGAAATCATGTTTCACAAAGTGGGGCATCAGGAGTGTTGTCTCATTAAGACGTGTTTAATTTGTATGTGTCCTCAACGCAAAAGAGCTGACCAATCGCGGGGAGCAGGTGATTTGAAGTCCTTGCGGACCATTTGACGTATCTGCCATGACCGGCGAGGACGCCAGAAACAGAAGGACCTCGGCTGACGCGACTGTCGTCGCTGCAGGAGCTCATGCCAGCGCCAGTGGCCGACCACAGCGGCACCGCGCTAGACCCCAGCAGCTCCCAACGGCCATCCTCACTTTCCCTGCGGATCATGGCTCTCGACAGAATAGGGTGGGTGTGCCATGGCATAATTGACGGTCAGATTCGGCCCGATCTGAAGTAGATAACAGGCAAGGTTACCGCTATCCTGCCTCTGTCTGTGGGCGAAGATAGGAGTGCTAGTTGATGCTGGGGGGTGTTTATTAACCCACAGACAAAACTTCACCATGCTGGACGGTAACCGAAGGATCCTCTTCCATGATTATATGGACCGTGAAGAGTCTGAAATAGGTACGAATTCTGGGAAGGAGATTCATTTGTGTAGAGCATTGAATCCCCCCCGGCCAAAACAGGATATGTTGTAACCTGCCAATTTCGTGGAGATCTTCCTTCAGTGTCCAGTATTAGTCTGGGGTAATTGCGCCTTACTAAAGGGGCTGCCTGATGCTTCGTGATATTATCCCTAAAGTATGTTATGGGAGGTTTGCATGTTAATTCAAAGTTCACCGTGATCAGTTTCTCGGTGGCTTAGGGTAAGTTGATATGTAGGGCTCGCTGATTTTGCCTGTTAATTTGAACCCAGATATCCATTAAAAGTGAAACTAGAAACTAGAAAGAATTGTTCAAATTTCGAGGAGGTTAGGTAGAGAAGGGAATACGTATATTGCGAGCGCATCGAGAACGCTGGTCGTTTTTTTTTTCTCTATTTGTGAATACCATCTCGTGTAGATTCTTACATGTTTGATTTTCGTGATGTATAGCAGATACAAGAAATCGAGAAATGCTTTAGCTGTCCGTTCGTTGATTTCTGCTCAGTCATCTTCCTCTATGGAAGTTTCTATGATCGTGTTCCGCAGCCAGTACTATTTTTGTTGTTTGGTTCATCATATGGTTTAAAGGACACCTGATAGAGTGAGAGCAATACGTCCAATTGTATGTGCATATTGAGCCTCTTTGGTATAGGCTCTCAAAGGGGAGGTGAGGGGCCCTATTTCCAAAGGGTCACTCTTTGGTTGATTGAGGGAAAACATAGTGGGGCAAGGTTGTATGTGTATCATTGGAATATGGTGTGGGGGTAGAGATGTTTATAATCTATGATTCTCATGAAGGGATTTAACTTGTCTCCTTGTTGCAATGTCTCCAACTTAGATGAGCCCATTTCTTCGTCCTTGTTAAAGATATTTGTAGTGCTGAGACTGAGCTGGTGAATTCGAGGGTTGGATCAATGTATGTGTGAGGGTGAGGGGATTGTCTTCGCAGTTCGGCAGTTTTGATCCGTGTGTAGTGGGCTGTGTTCGATAGCATGTGATGTACTCACGTTATTTTAATCCCCGCCTGTTACATGTGTTGTCCTACCATTATGGGCCATGGTCGAAGCAGATTATGCGCATTCCCCTTGCCCTATTTGACTTAGGCTTCGCGGTTCCGCGGATGGTGCCGACGCATTTTTAGGGTTTGATGTATTATATGCGCCCTTTCAAACAGCACGAAGGTGGTAGATCCAGATCCCCTTGGACCTTCTTTTTGCCCCCTTCTTTTTTGCCTCAGGAGTTTTTTCGACGTCATTCCTGACCTCCCAAGTCTGACGGTTTATCCAACCTGCTTACGAGGGTAACGTCCTCTTGAGTGCACCTGACCTAATGTCAGTTATGGTCCCCGAGACCGAGTGGCACACTTGATGAATTGGACTATTACATTCTACAGTCCACTGATCTCAGGCCCTTACGACACGCCCCCCAGATGTCATCACACCTCAAGTTGAGGGTACAAATTCATTCCGTTAGAACGCCTTTTTGCTTCTGTGCCAGTTCACTAGATCCCCACTCGATATGCCATTCCTTTCATTTAGAAGGTGACTATTGTTATTTTCTTCCATGCCGTCTCACTGTATTCACAATTCAATTAGCTAATTTCATAGCTCTTTGGTGTATCACCGCCTGCTTGCGCAACCACATATGAACCCCACTATAGAATATCTTTAAGTGCGATTGGTTCATTCACTTATTTCCCTGGACAACCACCTGGTTACTATTCGGGGTTTAGCTACCATATAACTGTTTGGAAAAGATTTGTTGTTTTGCTACTCCCTGAGGTTGTAAGCTAAGGATAGAGATGGGCCTATATCCCTATGTATCAGTGCCCGCTGGGTGGCCCTTTGTCTATCTGTTTATGGGATGTCTAACTGTAGATAGATTCCGCCCGTAGTAGTCCCCACGTAGCTCCGGGATTGGGTCAGGTCACCATCTCAAAGAAGGAACTTTCGTTACACCATTTTAGCCTAGCATGTGAATAGGAGCTCAATACCTTGCCACGATTAATTCTATACTAATATTGATGTATTGGACTTATAAATTTGGCCACCCATGAGGGCATGGGCCTTGGCTGCTGTTTAATGGCTTTCATTACCTCTAGGAGTTGCCTCGAGAAGTAAAGTCTGTCACAGTAGTTTGGTTCCCCGTCTCCTTGTAGTTTCCTCAGGTTACTACTTTAGGCATAATTGAGGCCTCGTCGTTAAGACCACTGATCTTGTTAATGTTCTGTGCATTTCTGTTTTGCCATCAGGGCGTGTGTGCCACTACCATCTCGCTCCTCCCATGTCAAAGTGGTGTTTCATACTTATTCGCTTTCTGTATCACATTTTCCTAGTTGTAACTCACTTATATGGGTGTTTGACTTATTCGTACAGTCTCCTACTTTTGATAAGATCAACAATACGCCATACACCTGCTTTCCATGTTTCTTTTAGCAGATGGACAAAAAACTCCCACCACATGCATCTCTCCTGGTGTTTTTGGACACGGCTTCATAGACATTCTACCTTTTGTGGAAACAAAGGTGCCAATCTCTCCAGCGAAACAGTAGACTCGTCAGGAAGATGCAATCCTGAAAGTTTCTCCAACTGTCGATCCATGCCTGTGCCTGGACCACTCTTTGATTTTGTTGACGTCCCTTATCATAGGATACGCTCTGTAATGACAGGAATAATTTTATAGGTACAGTACAGTTTCTTAAACAACACTTTACCTCCTGTACTGTCCAGTACTAACCTCACACGTCATATTTCCATCCAATTGCGTCTCATCTCTTTATGCTGGTCTCAGACAGAGAGATTGTGATTTTTCAGCAGAGTGTATTTGACCCTTAAGGCACTCTTCCACATTCTCTTCACTTAGTTTGTTCACCAGAAAGAGTGTCTCCTACAGTGTAAAGAAAAACAACAATCCTGTAAGTTACAGTGCAGTAGGCCACAAGTACAGCACATCATTTACAGTAACAATAATAGATAACGTAGATATACTGTATTAATAGTTTTATAAATATCAGCGATATAAACATAATAGATAGATATACTGTATTATATAGTTATATAAATATACAGCTATATAGACAATAATAGATAGTATAACGTATTACAGTATATACAGCCGCGGCCCCTTTTATTCTCCAACATCTCCGAATTTTTCGGGGTTTTTTTCGAATGCCACGCACTTCACCGCACTTCACTACGTTCATGCCGCATTCATGTTGCATTCATGCCGGCGTCAACCCATGTTGAGTGTTTATTGCTAATTTAATTGGTTGCAATTCTTCGCGTATCCGCCAGGTGGCAGATATTCATGAATTGTAATGCGCATAGCGCTTCAGTAATGTGTCAACTTGCAGGTGTTAAAAAATACCACAGTGGTCCATTGTAAATTCGCCTTGCTACTGAAGAAGTACAATAATGTATCAATTTACTGTAGGCTTTTCATATTAAAAAAATAGCACAGTGTCTGGTGTTTTATTGTCCGGAGAGTTCCGACATGAGGTGCACCACCGCAGTCCATGTTCCAAAAACCCGACAGAACGTAGCTTATTTAAAATGGGGCGCGATTAATGCAACAGATGATAAGATGGCAACAGTTGGTCAAATTTATCAGTATTTTATCGAAAAACTTTGACTTTTACAAATTTTCACCAGATGATCATGTGTGGAAGCGTGCAATAGGAAAAAGTTATGTATCGATCCGTGTTTTTTTCGTATTGATCCCGGTGTTATTGCAGGGTATGATGGTATCACACGGATTTTTCCCGTATCTCTGATCATGGAGACTTCAAAAGGCGAAAGGTCATGTTAAAAACCAACTAAGAAACGTCAGTCGCTGGCAAGCAATGCGCCAGCATCAATAACGGTCCGACCGTCAGTGAAAACCTGGGACCGGCAACCCTTGCTGTCTGTCCCTCCCGGATACCTGCAGCCTGAGACCGGATTTCAATACAGATTCCAGCAAGCTTGCATGTACCAAAGCGATTTCCAGCCTCATCAGGCAACAGTAGTAGTCCTGCTGTCACCTGTCAAATACGTGTATGATCGAGAATAGGGACTGGCAGTGACTCGGACACCAGCTGATTGGCAAAGTCTATGGTGAGTAATGTTGCCGTATTTATTCTGTTTTTGAATATCAATATCAATGCACAGTCAAGCATTCTCCGTAAGAAATATCATTGGCTGAGCAGCTTCTACGTAGAAATGCACAGTTGTGAAAAGCTAGGCGCGCACATTGGAACCTTTTGAAATGCATATGCGTGCCATCACATTGACAGTAGGCGCATGCGCATGTGAAAAGAGACGCCCCGAGAAAATTATTGCTGGGAGTGACTGTGGGAACTTTTTATGGGGACTGACTGACCATTAAGTAAAACTTGTAGTTTTGTTATTCCTCAGAAAAAAAACTTTGTCATTCATGCGGAAAACGGCAAATGGAGGGATTCGAGGGATAATATCGTTTTGTTTAACAATGCCTGCACATTGCTGAATCGGATTTTTAAAAAAACGTATCGGAGTCTACAGTTTAGTGGCCGTTGTTATTGATTAGGATAGAATACGAATGACGAGCTTCATAGAAAACCTGAATCAGTACGCTGTTGTTTTCAAAACGTAACAATACTTTTTATATATATATATACTGTTAATAACACGAAAAATAAAAAGTATGCATTTATTCTACATGTATTCCAGTAATACAGAGGCGACACGTTTTATTTTACATTGGCTAGAGCCGCAAGCTGGGAGGTTTCCCGGCTTTCTAAATAAATCCCCTCGGGTGCCGCACGTCACCGAGCGGTACGCGTTCATCGGGTGCGTGCGCGCCATGCGCGCGTGGCCAGGGCTCCCCGAAGGGAGCCCTGGTGTCCTCTAATGTGGGGGACGGCGGGGGCGGTCGGGGGTCCGGGTGGACCCGGAGAGGGGAGGGGGTGCCTCGATCGGAGGACCGATCCTTCGAGGCTCCGGCGCGCGCCCGGTTTCTGTCGGGCCGAGACCAGGCAAAAGTTGAATAACTTGCCGCGACAGTAGTGTATTCTATACCCATACAGCATGTATTGTTTTAATACTCTTGTGATGTACAGTACTGAGCATGCCTACAGTAGCAGTACAGTACTGTCAGTATGCCTGGACAGTACTGTATGTTCTAGAAACAATGTATTTGTGTGCAGTATAAAAGGAGACAATGGAACAATTTAAACAACTCAACATTTTCTTTTATTGGTGGAGTAAGTACAAAAACATTTATTTACAAATAATTTAAAAAACATTGAAAGTGTACAGCAAGTCCTGTGTAGTAAAAACATTTCTTATTAATACAAGTATGCACATTCCTTTATTAAAGTACAGAACGTCAAAACATTTACAGCATAACAGGATGGTGTTAGTAAAACATTTCTTTATTAATACAAGTTAAAAACACGCAACATCTCCTTTATTAAAGTAAGAAAGTCAAAACATTTACAGTAGGATGGTGTACAGAACAGTCAGTCAGGCCTGCACAACTCCAGTCCTCGAGGGCCACAAACAGGCCTGGTTTTATCCTGAAAACCGGGCCTGTGTGCGGCCTCCGAGGACTGGAGGGTGCAGGTCTTGTGTAAGTAAAAACATTTCTTTATTAATACAGTTAAAACACGCAACAAGTCAAAAAATAAACAACAGTGAACAGTCACGCAAATTCGATCGCCACCAGATTGTCCTTCCAGGGCCAATGCCTTGTATGACGCAAAATGCCATTAATGGAGTCTCAAACGATTTTCATTAAGGATCTGAATTGAAAAACAGCGCCGCAATTCCTCCACAATAGTCCTTCGTAAATTTTCAGGAAGCACCCTTTTTTCGCGATTTCCTTCGTAGTTTACATTTTTGGCCCACCCGCAGAACACCAAGTAGGACACGTGGTGCTTAAAAATTACAATGACATACTGCTGGGGTAAACCTGCACTCATCACCCTATACTTCTCTCTGAGTGCCGGTGGCAGCTCGCGCAGGATGATGTCGGTCACCGTATCGATGCAAGCTATGTAGGTTGGATTCTGGGAGCGGGTGTGCTTCTGGGAGCGGGTGTGCTTTTGGCGGCGGCAAGGGTAGGTTGTCTGGGAGGAAACTTTCCTCCTGTCTTGGTCGCCGTGTTGTCTCCTGGCGTGGTCTTGATGGGGTTGTCATGTTATCCTCGTCAACGGCATACATGTACCCAAATTCTTCTGGTGGAGGGGGTGCGCTTGGTGTTGGAAGGTGGTCGAAGGTCCCAATCATCACATCCATGCCACCCTCCTGCTCCGGTGTCGGGGAAACAGGGGCATGAACACCGAACAAATTATGTATCCCCGCTATGTCAGTCTCTATCTTCTCCATCCGTTGATCCATCTTCTCCATCCGTTGATCCATCTTCTCCATCCGTTGTGCCATCTTCGCCATCCGTTGATCCATATTTAGCATGGTCTCTAAAAGAAGATCTATCTTTACCAGCACAGTAGAGTTCCCGGGGATATTATTTATTTATTTTATTTATAAAATATTTTACCAGGAAGTAATACATTGAGAGTTACCTCTCGTTTTCAAGTAAGTCCTGGGCACAGAGTTATGATGACAAATACATGTTTACAAATACAGTTACATAAATGAGCAGGGTATACATTATATACAAGACATTGCGTGCACATGTTAAAGATAATATATATTATGGGTGTATGAAACAGTTACAGACCAGATTAAAATGTGTGACAGCCTTAGATTTGAAAGAACTTAAACTGGTGGTGGATGTAAGAGACTCTGGTAGGTTGTTCCAATTTTGGGGTGCACGGTAAGAGAAGGAGGAGCGGCCGGATACTTTGTTGAGCCTTGGGACCATGAACAGTCTTTTGGAGTCTGTTCTCAGATCATAAGTGCTGCATGTGGTAGGGGTGAGGAGCTTGTTCAGATAGCTGGGTAGCTTGCCCATAAAGAATTTGAAGGCAAGACAGGAAAGGTGAACTTTGCGCCTAGACTCGAGTGATGACCAATCTAGTTCTTTGAGCATTTCGCAGTGATGTGTGTTATAGTTGCATTGTAGAACAAAATGACAAATTGAATTGTAGAGGATGTCAAGTTTGCTACGGTGGGATTGAGTTGCCGAGCCATATACTATGTCTCCATAGTCAATAATTGGCATTAGCATCTGCTGTGCGGTACGTTTTCTGACCAGGAGACTTAGGGAGGATTTGTTCCTGTAAAGTACCCCTAGTTTGGCATAGGTCTTGGTTGTCAGGGTATCAATGTGCATCCCGAATGTTAAGTGGGAGTCAAGCCATATGCCCAGGTATTTAAAACTAGTAACAGGAGTTAGGGTGGTGTTAGTGTTGGTTCTAATGTGGAGCTCAGTCGCTGGAAACTTTAGAAATTTAGTCTTGGTCCCAAATACCATTGTTACAGTCTTGTCAGTGTTTAAAAACAGTTTGTTTTGGGAAATCCAGTTTTTGAGTCTCAAAAAGTCAGACTGAAGTATGTGTTGAAGGTCAGAGAGGCTATGGCTGTGTGCATATAGGATTGTGTCATCTGCATACATGTGTATTGAGGCTTCCTGACAAGCTGTGGGGAGATCATTGATGAACACTGAGAAGAGTAGGGGCCCCAGAACAGAGCCTTGCGGGACACCACAGGTGACATCCAGGGGGTTAGAAATAGAGCCAGAGATGGACACATGTTGGGATCTACCTGATAGGTAGGACTGAAACCAGTTTAAAGCATGTTTCCCTATTCCAGAGCTCTGGAGTTTAAGCAGGATAGCATGATCAACAGTATCAAAAGCCTTTGCAAAATCTAGGAATACTGCACCAGTGAGTTGACCCCATTCCATTCCACACTGGATTTCATTGCAAACTTTTAGCAGGGTAGTTACGGTAGAGTGTTTGGGGCGAAAGCCAGATTGGAATTGGCTAGGAAAATTTGTCTTGTTTTAGTAATCGCTTAATTGGGAGTGGACACATTTTTCCATGACTTTGGATAGGAATTGGAGAAGGGAGATTGGTCTGTAGTTTGAGACAGTGTTTTTGCCCCCACTTTTGAAAATTGGGACAACTCTGGCAGATTTCCAGGTCTTAGGGATAAAGCCTGCAGACAGGATAGAGTTGACTATGGAAGCAATTGGTTTGGCAATTGCTGGGGCACCAATTCTTAGGAACCTAGATTGTAGTAAGTCAGGTGCACATTGGCTGCTTAGTTTTAATTTGAGAAGCGCTTGTGTAATCTCCTCTTCGGATACTGGGCCAAATTGACATTTGTGGGCAGTGTTGGGAGGGGGTGGAGCTATAGGGGTACTCCCAGGATGAGATTCAGGTTTGTGGTTTGGGTTGCGTTTCGCTAATAAGTTAGTAGCACACCCCACAAAGTAATCATTGAATGTATTTGCAATGTTGGTGGGGTTTGGCAGAGTAATATCGCCCTTAGTGATGTTACTTGGCTGTTGATGGTTAGAAGGCTGGAATATGTTGTTGATAACCTTCCAGAAGTTAGCTGGGTTTGATGTGTTCTGGAGGAGATTTTCAGAGTAATATTGTGCTTTTGCATGCCTTGTTTGCCTTGTGCACATGTTCCGCAGGCATCTGTAGTGATTGAGATCCTTGGTAGTGCAAGTTACTTTGTGTCTTTTCCACAAGGCATCCCTGAACTGGTAGAGTGCTATAAGGTCAGTTGTAACCCATGGAAGGTGGGCACACCGTACCCTTATTCTGTGTAGTGGAGCATGGGTATCACAGAGTTTTAAGAACTCGGATTGGAAATAGTCGAGCGCAGAATCAGGGTCAGGAATTAAATCGGTTCTGTGCCAAGGGCAGTTGGTAAGGTCAGCCAGAAACTGTTGTGGGTTAAAGTTTCTGAAAGTTCTAGTGAGGAGAACTTTAGGGCTTGATTGGGGCGGTTTAATTTTTCTTACACGGTACACTATTGCATGTTCACTGAATATGTCAGGAAGGATGCCAGAGGATTGGATTCTGCTGGGATTTGAGGAGAGTATCCAGTCAAGCAAGGGCAAGGAATGGTTGTGCGATTTCAGGTTTGTCCGTGTGGGTTGGGAAATGAGTTGCGATAGGTTAAGCGATTTAATTTGTGTGTGGATTTTGTGGTTTTTAGGGTCAAGCCAATTGAAGTTGAAATCCCCAAGAACTAGCAGCTTACTCTTCTCATTCAGAGAGGAAATGGAGCCAAGAAACTGGGTGATATCAGTCAGAGATTGTAGAGGGGCTTTAGGGGGGCGGTAGATGCCAGTTAGCAAGATGGGCTTAGAAAAGAGGAGGCAGATTCTGCCAACTACGATTTCAAAAGAGGTTGGGGGGCAATATAACAGTGTAAATTGTAATGTGTCTGCAATATAAAATCTTGGTCCGGGGTGGGAAGGGAGCGATAATTACGGGAACACACCAAAAATAAGAAATAAAGAAAAAATAATGGTGCAGTATATCAACACATTTAGAAATGTAATGAACTCTTGGCTCTGTAGAAATTCCTACTTACAACAAGTAGAATAAAAAAAAAAGGGCAGTGTTCTGACTCTGTCAGTATACGTGGAACTGGATCCCCAGCAGGGAAGGAGACTCAAGATGAGGGCCAACTCACAGCAGAGATCGTGCAGTAGACATGAGATACGGTCCAATCAGGAATGTAGTATTCATATAAGAGAAAACGGACTATAGTATAGATCGATTATACAAAATTTATCTTTATGAAAGCAAGGTAAGATATGTACTTACAATAAGTACATCACACATGCACACATAAAGGTATCGTGAGACAGTAGAGTGCTGGTCCCGTATGGAAAAAACTTGCTGTTTCGTCCTCCTAGAGCTCCCGCCTCGCCGCCGATGGATGGCGTCTGACGTCACATCCGGTGGAACGGGTGACGACGTCCGTTGGGAGTAGGGGAGACAAACAGCAGCGGATCCACAGCAACTGATGCGTCTTCACTTCAGGGGCAGCTGCGGCAGACTAACAGTGGCTCTACGCTTTTCGCTGTGCTTAGACAGCTTCCTCAGGAGCAGATTAACACCTCTAGTGGGTGGATAGCAATATATAGTGTAGCTAATTGCGATCAATTATAAATCTATTACAAAATTACACACAGGTTCGCCTAAACCAGGTACATAACTCTGTGGTCCAAAAATAACAAACATAATAAAATACAATTTAATTTTATTGAAATTTAAAACTAGCATATCAAATATTAGTTAAAAATGCAGTAATAGGGGGGCGTGGCTTGGACGCAGAACGAGCAAGTCGCAGAGAAGACTAGCTCCGTCCAAACAGGGAGTTGAACCAACGAAACCCTGGCCAAAAGCCAGCCAAAACAGCCCACAGACGGCCCATAGCATCCCCTGACCACACACCACTGACCGCTGACACCCAGACCGTGAAGCTCACGGAGAATCGGGACCCCGAACACCCGCAGACACTGACAGCGCGAGCCTCCCGTACAGCCGAGCACACAAGATGGCCGCCGCACGCGCCTGAATAGGAGCGTGCTGAAGGCTGCAGCGCAACACCGGGCGACGGAAAAGGAACCTCGAACCCCAACTCAGAGCCGCAGAAGCGGGGACCCCGGCGCAACGATGACAGAGGTATAGAGGGAGGGGGGAAGGTTCAGGATGGACCGGAGTGGGCCCCACAGACAGGAAGGGGCGGGAGGCGGCCACGTGGGAGTCGGAGCCCCTCTGGGGTAGCGCAGAGCCAGACACCATCAATCCCCCAACCTGTGCCCACCCCCCCCTTCCGCTGTAGCAGAGAAAGTAGGAGACCCCTCTCTGCAAAGAGAAGTGAAGGGGGCAGACCAGCTAAGGCCGAGAAGAACCCCTCTGCTGCAGCCGTCTCCTACCTGGTAACTCAAGGTGGCCGCCACTGGCCCTTAAAGGGAGAGAGGCCAGACAAAACAACCACTATAAACAAAGTAATAAAAACCACAGCCCAAGGGGGCCTGAAAAGCGCTGAAAGTTTCACACAGCGGAAAAGGTGAATAACAAAGAGCGGAGTGAATGAGCTCCCGCGCCCCTCCCCTTCCCCCCCTTTACCCAAGGAGACGAAACAGAGAACCATTCAACTAGTCCCATGGACTAACAGAATGCCCAAGTGTGGGGGGTGCATGTGTGGGATAGCTGCGAGCCCTGAAAAAACAACGAGAACCACCCTCAGCTCCCCATAGCCAAGATAACCTAGCAACCAATATAGAGGAGGAAGACCCAGACCTGATTGTTCTCTACACCCCATAGCTGAACACAGATGGCATGGCCCCTCCTAAAAAGACAGGGAAACCAGAATCTTCCACGTTCTTCACTAGAAGGAACGTGGCGCCCACACCAACGGGCAAAGATAAAGCCGCACAAGCTCAAGATCGCTCAGACTCGGACTCAGGGTCAGAAGCAGATAGGCACCCAGATATCAGGAAAGAACTAAAAACCTGGGTTAAAGAAATTTAACAGGCGCTCCACGAGGAGTTACAAACCACAATGAAGAGCCTATACACCAAGATCGTAGAGGTAGAGGACCGGACAACAGGACTGGAGGAAGCCATGGAGACAGTTACCGAAGGACAAGCGGCAACGGATGAGGAAATAACCCAAATGAAAAAACAGATCTCCCGCCTTCAAAACGCCCAAGAAGAGGCAGAGAACAGATCGCGGAGGAACAATCTTAGAATCCGCAACATCCCGGAGACAGTCCTTAACGAGGAAATCAAACCATACCTAAACAGACTTTCGGAGCATACTCCCAGAAATCGCCGAAGCAAAGCTGGAACTCGACCGAGCCCATAGAATCTACAGACCGAGAGAATTTGAAAACAGAGGACCTAGAGACGTAATCACAAGGTTTCATTATTTCTGTACCAAAGAGGAAATCTCTACCAAAGTCAGAAACCTAGATAAAATCTCTTTTGAGGACACGGAACTGCAAATTTTCCCGGACCTCTCGCCAACAACCATGGCCAAAAGGCGAGAACTCAAGAACATCACAGGCTACCTGAGGAGTAGAGACGTCAGGTATAGATGGGGCTTCCCCTTCCGACCCACGCCACCAACAAAGGCAAACAGGCCACCCTGCGAACCCCAGAAGAAGGCCCAGAATTCATCACAGCGCTAGGACTGGAGATCCCGGAAGAACTACGAAGGGATACAGGGAAAGCTTTTCCACGACCACGACGCGAAAGGTGGTCCAGAGTGACAACTAACCCAAGATAACCCACCAAGCCCCAAGAGCTGAGGCTTAACAAGCAGAACACGGCAACGCTACGAGAGTACAGGAGAGACATTCCTACTTCTACTGTAATCCCCAACCCCGAAACTGTATGCTGATCCAAATACAAAGACAAGAACTACCGGGAGAGGAAGAGGGAGGGAAAAGGGTTTTAAAAAATAAAAAAGATGGAGAAATGAAAAAGGAAGGAAAGAGGGAAAAAAAAAAAAAGTATAACTAGATAATTGAGAGCATAAGGTTTAAGCCATTATTAAGCCTCCATAGATTTGATCTAGCTCAGATAGTTAAAAAAAATTTTTTTACTGTGCTTAAAACTGTTTAACATGTTTGATCCAGAAGTTTGATTGTTGTATTTCCCCCCCACCACATCTGTGTTTTAGTTCCAGTCAGTCTTAGCAGAAAAGAAGGTTGGTCAACAACACGACTCACCGACGGAAGTCCAAGCGGAGCTGACTACAGTTTACAACCAATACTCTCCAGACTGCAAGTACCACATTGCACCCCACACACACTTTCCCCCCTTTTTTCTTGACCCTGCATGTCCCCAACACCCCAAACGCAGAGTCAAAGGCCCAAAGCACCAGAGGGCACTACACCACTCCACGTTAAAATTCCCCAAGGTTATTTTTGTTCTCCCCCAATGTTCTCCCCAGTTCATCCACACTGGAGTACACCTAAAGGCACACAACATGACACAACCAAAACAATAGGTCCCGCAATCCGAAAAATCTCCACAGGGCACCCCCTAACAACAAGCTGCCTCCGGCAAACACCCGCGCACGAAATTTTTAACCAACATATGGCTAAAGTACTAAAAATAACAACGCAGAATGTCAGAGGACTGAACTCCCCCATGAAAAGGAGACTATTGTTCAGAGACCTCAAAAACAGACAAAGCGATATACAGTACACATGATTCAAGAAACACACCTGAATAGAGCAGACATGATTAGTTTAAGAGACAAAAACTTTCACCAAATTTATCACTCACCAGCGACAGACAAAAAAGCGGGAGTATCCATCCTGATTAGAACTAGTATCCCCTTTGTAGTAGAAAAATAAAGCAAGACAAGGCCGGGCGACTGTTAATTGTATCCGGTAAACTAGGCACGATAGAACTAACACTTGTAAGCCTATATGCCCCCAACACAGATCAAGAAAGCTATATTAATGAGGCTTTCAAGATGATAAGCCAATATAAGAAGGGTTACTTAATAATTGGAGGGGATCTTAACACAGTTATAGACTGCAATAAAGATCAGGCAAAGCTCAAGGGCAAAGAGCAATACTGGAGACGGAAAAGCTCAACCGCTCTAAAACAAAGCAAAAGACTGGGGGGGCTGGTCGACGCATGGAGGCTAATGAACCCCATAACCAAAGGGTTTACTTTCTACTCACCCCCGCATAAACAATACACTCGCATTGATTACATACTTGTATCTAGGGAACTGGCGGAGAGGATAATAAAGGCAGAAATAGACAATATAACATGGTCAGACCACGCCCCGGTTACACTAATCATAAGAGACCTACACCAAAGACCGACGAGCACACAATGGCGAATGAACGACCTACTGCTCAGGTTACCAGACACTAAAAAAGCTATAGGAAAGGCTATACAGGACTACTTCGCAATAAATGACAACGGGCAAATCAGCGACTGTACACTATGGGCGGCGCATAAAGCTACGCTCAGAGGCAAGATAATCAGTATTGCCTCCCATAGGAAAAAGGAGAAAAACAAAAGGATAAATAAACTAAACAATAGTATTAGAGAAAACGAGGAGTCCTACCAACAAGGCCCAACGGACATAGTTAGAGCAGCGATAGACAAGGATAGATTGGAACTTAAAAATATACTGATTGAAGATACTGAAAAAGCAATGAGATGGACAAACCAGATCTTTTATGAAAAAAGCAATAAGGCAGACAGGCAATTGGCGGCAAAACTCCGCAATAAAACAGCAAACCTCAATATATACAGCATAAAAACCAAACAAGATAGCCTAACACTCAATCCGGTTGAAATCAATAAAGAGTTTGTCCAGTATTACAGTAACTTATACAACTTGACAAACCCCGACAAAGCTAACAAGAGGCTCGAAGCAAAGTTAGACGAATATATAAAAAACACAAAACTATCCAAACTAGACGAGTCAGAATCAGCCCAACTAGGAACACCGATAACAGCAGAGGAGGTCTCAGCAGCCATTAAATCCCTCAAGAATTCCAAAGCCCCGGGCCCAGACGGGTTCACTAATTTCTATTACAAGAAATTCGAACACACGTTGAAGCCATATCTGATCCGCTGGTTCAATAAGATCCTAGACGGAGAAGCACCACCAAAAGAGTCCCTAAAGGCCTCTATCATTGTAATACCAAAGGAAGGAAAAGACCCGACGTTATGCTCCAGTTATAGGCCCATCTCTCTGATAAATACAGACATAAAACTATTCGCCAAAATTTTAGCAACCAGGTTGAACAGAGTATTAAATTCCTTGGTACACCCCGACCAAGTGGGGTTCACCCCAGAACGGCAGGCCTCTGATAACATCAGGAGAGTAATCAACATTATCCACAACAGTAACAAAAACCAACGCCCTACCCTGATTCTAGGGTTAGACGCTGAGAAAGCTTTTGACCGAGTGGCCTGGCCCTTTATGTTCTGGGTATTCAGAGAGATTGGCCTACATGTAAACTTTATTAAAGGCATAAAGGCACTATATTCTAACCCAATAGCCACAGTTCGCACCTCAGGTTACACATCAGAACCATTCGCAGTTTCTAACGGTACCAGGCAAGGGTGTCCACTCTCCCCAATGCTATTCGCTTTGTGCATAGAGGTATTAGCCTCAAGAATACGAGAGAACCAAGGGATAGAGGGTGTCCCTATAGGAAACAACATATATAAAGTGTCGCTATTTGCGGATGACACTTTACTCTCCCTGACTAACCTAGATACCTCATTAAAAAACCTATTTGACACGCTAGACGAATTTGGCACACTCTCAAACTTTAAAGTGAACAACACAAAATCAGAGGCTATAGGCCTGCACATACCTCCAGAACTAGAAAGCGCACTAAAGAAAAAATTCCCAATAAAATGGATGTCAGACAAGATGAGATATCTAGGAATATACATTACGAGAACATACAGTATGATGATATGTACAGAGCAAACTACCCGAATCTTATTAAAAACTTGAAAAAAGACCTGGAATCCTGGTCAAGATACCAGATATCGTGGACGGGTAAAATAATATCAGTGAAAATTAACCTATTACCTAGAATACTTTATCTATTCCAAGTGCTCCCCGTAACGGTTCCAACCTATGTAATAAGAGATTTGGAAAAAGAGATAACTAAATTTATATGGAACGGTAGAAAACCTAGAATAAAGAAGAAACTGATGGCTCTCTCCCAGGCAAGAGGTGGCCTGGACCAACCAGACTTAGCAAAGTACTATGTATCGGCTAGACTAAGTCCGCTAATCTATTGGTCCGCAGCCCCAGGGAAAAAGCCGTGGGTGGATATAGAGAGAGCGGAAGCAGGGACAAAGGAGTTAGCGTCTCTTCTATGGGTAAAAAAGGGGAACAGACAAACAGCCTATAGAGCCCATCCAGTCTTACTGCATTCCCTAAACATCTGGGATAAAAACTGCAAACACAGGCAAATCTCCTCCATCCCCTCACCCCTAACACCCATTGGATCCAACCCCGAATTCACACCAGCTCACAACTCAAATATCTTTAAGCAATGGGACGAGAAAGGGCTCTCTAAGTTAGGAGACATGCAACAAGGAGGAAAAGTTAAATCATTCATGGGAATAAGAGAGGAATATAACATCCCAACCACACAAATATTCCAATACATACAACTGGCCCACTATGTTTCCTCAATTCAACCAAGTGACACTTGGAATAGGCCACTCACCAACTTTGAGAGCCTATACCAAAGAGGTCAATACAATAAAGGGACGATTGCCCAACTCTATCAGGTACTTTTAAACAATATGATGACCAAACAAGCAAAAATATTCTAGGCTGGGAACACGACATAGGAAACTCCATAGAGGAAGAGGACTGAGCAGAAATCCACGAAAGGACAGCTAAAGCTTCCCGATGCTCCCTAATCAGGGAAACAAACCTGAAAGTCCTACACAGATGGTATTACACACCAGCCCGCCTCCATTCCTTTTTCCTGCTAACCTCCCCAATGTGCTGGCGTAATTGCGGTCAAATAGGCACATTTAAGCATATATGGTGGTCCTGCCCCAAAATCATCCTATTCTGGGGAAGAATTAGACGCCTAATAGAAGAGACAACGGGTAGAGCTAACATGGGACATAGAAACAGTACTCTTACTAAAACCGACTGACGGACTTGAGAGAAAAATAGACTTTTTGATAACGCAGATCCTCTCCGCAGCCAAAACTCTAATAGCAAGACATTGGAAACAGAACGACCCCC
>WSYH01008798.1:0-24596 GCA_036426205.1 Ascaphus truei | reverse complement strand
ACAACAGAGCCACTTTGAGTGGCCTCTGGCACTTCACGGGCAGGGCTTGTGGCCAGTGACTCACCTACAGGGCTTTTGGGCAGTGACTCACCTACAGGGCTTTTGGGTAGTGACTGTTCACCTACAGGGCTTGTGGCCAGTGACTCACCTACAGGGCTTGTGGCCAGTGACTCACCTACAGGGCTTTTGGGCAGTGATTCACCTACAGGGCTTTTGGGCAGCGATTCACCTACAGGGCTTTTGGGCAGCGATTCACCTACAGGGCTTTTGGGCAGCGATTCACCTACAGGGCTTTTGGGCAGTGACTCACCTACAGGGCTTTTGGGTAGTGACTGTTCACGGACAGGGCTTGTGCCCACTGACACATGTGAGCAAGTTGGTAGACACTGCACAAGTGATGGTTGGTCTGTTTCATGTGTGTCTTGTTTTGTTTTTGTCGCCTCCTTTGTAGGTGTCTGCTGCTGAATTTGTACAGATGGCAGCGGTAGGATGTCATCAGGAACCTGCACAGCAATGTCTGCTACTTGACCGGTAACATTTGGGCCTGGTGAATGAATATCAGATGAATGTGGTGAAAACTGACCTGCATGAACAGATCCTGCCTGTGAGGTGTTGAATTGTGGTACATTAGTCATTCTCCAGTAATTAGCTTGTGTTTGCTGAACAACTAATGCTTCGAATGAGGTGTTGATTTTTTGCAACTGTTTAGGCACTTCAATGAAGACTCTGTGGAGATGTGCCAATTGTGAAACTGTTTCTTCCTGCAGTGCAATCATCCTTTCCAGCACTGTCATCAGGTCAGAATGGCGACGATTTTCTGCTTCCACAATTTTTCCCTCAGAAGCTACAATTGCATCATATGTGGTATTTGCTGGACGTTTTGGCGGTAAAACAGTTTCAATTGGAACCTCTTCATGGTCACTTGCTTGTATTTGTGTGTCTATGGCGGCGGCGGCGGCATCATCATCATCATCATCATCATCAAAATCCTCTTCATCATGTTCTACAAATAAATGTACACATTATTAAATGGCATGTTAATCTCTGCTGTGTTACGATGTAATTGTACTGTGTCATAAGTAACAACTAACATGTTTCCATACGTTTTATAACCTCACATTAAAAACTACCTTGACTTAAGAATAATGTTTGGACTCAGTATGAAATATGAGTGAATGAAAACTTGCTGTAAACTCACAACTCCTACATGATAGTTAACATCACTAACACAATACAAGTTGCCTTACACTTCATTTTCACTGACACTAAGTAATCCTATTTAAAGAAGATGTGCAAAACAAATAATGAACATGACAACATAACATATAGAAGAGCACATATTATATGGCCACCAACTGATACACTCACCTTCTAGGTGTGTTGAGCTGGCTGACCCAGGTGAAGACACTTGTTCAGTCTCAGGTGACACATGTCCTTCAGGGGCAACTATATATAACAATAACATAAGTTTTACATTTACATGTGTAAATATTGAACAAACAGTTATTGTATGTTCTGTATTTATGAGTACCTAACAGCATCATTTCCTTAACCCAAAATGTGTGTGTGAAAGTGAACATAAATAGTTGTAATAACAATGTACATGCCTGTGTACTTAGAACTTTTGAGTTCCCTAACATAAAACATACTATGTTCCTGCAGTAATGCGTGAGGATAAATACATAAAATTTGTACATAAAAATCATATGTTGTGTAGTGATATCAGTATCATAATGTACATAACTATCATGAGATGACCATTCACAATGGTTATCATGAAGGTGGTCATATTGCAAAAAGTGTTGTTTTTGGTAGAGGATATGTGTGGTACATTAATATAAGATGTGGCACACATGAATGTGGCTGTGACTAAACAAGACAACACATGCAGTGTGTGATAATGTGTCGTTGATAGTAGTAGTTCAACTATAGATATGAGTGAACTAATGTGTGACGTACGGTTTGATAAGTAATGAGTTGTTGGGGCATTTAGTAGCTAAAGTGAAGCTTTCAAATGAGTGTGATTAACTTCAGTTGTGCTAGTCAGGTTGTAAGAACGGTATTCCCTTCCCCAAAAAGCCTAATCAGCCACACCTTTCAATTACTTGAAACAGGTGAAAATGGTGTGAACTAAGTTGACCCTAAAATGAGGCTGTAATTAGTGTGTGTGCTGAACCCCACCCCCTCTGTTGAAGTGTATGCTGTGATGAGATATTAATTGCAGCTGCTTTAACACAATGGTAGATGAGCTAAATAGTCGTGTGCAGTTTTTAAGTTATGAAAACAATGACATAAAATATGATACGTGTGCCTCATTATGCTGTCTGTATATGACTTAAAGCAAAAATGGACCTTTTCATAAACAACTATAGATGTGTTAGTGCAAGTGATGTTTGTAGGCCGTTGCATGCAATATATTTGATGCATGCTTAAAATAGGCAGTAATGTCATGTTTGTCGGAGTAAAATAAATAAAATACACAATAATATTATACATATTTCTGTTCTGTACCTGTAGCTAGTAATAATTTCTCATTAACATGTGTTACACATGTGTACTACCCTGTTGTTCCCCATCTTCGCCCACCATCAATTGCTTCCACTGCAGCAATGCATTTTGGGAATTCACATGTAAATGAGCACGCAATGGCACGTGCTATATTAGTTACTGCTTTTAGTAGGACTACAACATATATGTCTATTTTGAGATATATATATATACAGAATCAGACATATACATATATAGATGCAGGTATGCTTATATTGTGAAGACAGTATAAAAAGCAGTGTAACTATGCAAAATAACTGTAAGCAACGACACGCCTAGTACAGTAATATTTCTCACCTGGTGGAAATTGTGAGGGGTAAATTCCTATATCACGGTCACCAGGTAAGCCTTCCACGACGACGGGAAGTAATTTTGCCCGAAGCAGCTCCTCCAATGGACTTAATATGAGACGTTGTGGTGTCGGCCCACCTCCAGTGCCAGTAGCATGCACGCGTTGGTGTTGTATTTTCTTTTTCAATTTGGACCTAATATCATCAAATCTCTTGTGACAATTCCGCTTGTCCCTCACATGATTCCCACACGCATTGACACCAATGACTATTGTGTCCCACATTTCTTTTCTGCTTGCTGAACTTGTCCGCCCTTGAAAAACATATAAAATATATGAGGTAAATGATTAATAATAGAAGCACCAGTTTCCTACACTGCTAGCTGTTCCAAGAGATAGCAAACATGCTGTTTTATGTGTAATATGTGAAGCACATGAGCATTCACTACTAAACCTATACATGTAAGCAAGGTTGCATTCATATTGTATGCAGTTATGGCAAATTGACCGCCTGTGTTTAGTTGTCCTTGTAAGGCATGATAAAAAGCTGTGTTTCCAGACTAATTAACATAGAAAGATATTCTGAACCCATATTTGCATATGAACAAAACTCAGATGACCTAGGATCACATGTATTTGAATAATAAATGTAAAGGTACACTTACCTAGTAAATGTCCATATATACTGTCATAGTGCTCCAGAATGCCAGTGACAAGAGCTGTATTTTCCTGGTCATTGAAGCGAGGATTACGTGGCTTCTCCACACGTTTCTTCCGAGCAGGTTTAGGGTCAGAGCTTGGCTGGTGCTGACTGGACTCTCCTTCTTCCAATGGAAGAGCCTCCAAAAGCTGCCCACCAGCAAGCACGCCACCACCAGACACCCCATCAGCAACTGCGCCACCAGCAGCACTCACAGCACCAGCACTCCCACTCCTAGCACCAGCACTCCCACTCCTAGCACCAGCACTCCCACTCCTAGCACCAGCACTCCCACTCCCAGCAACAGCACTCCCACTCCCAGCAACAACACTCCCACTCCCAGCAACAGCACTCCCACTCACAGCAACAGCACTCCCACTCACAGCAACAGCACTCCCAGCAACAGCACTCCCACTCCCAGCAACAGCACTCCCACTCCCAGCACCAGCACTCCCACTCCCAGCAACACCACTCGGTGCACCAGCAACATCACTCCCCTGAACAGTACGTTCACTCCGACGCGTACTCGCACGAGTAGCACTCCCACTCCCACCAGCATCACTCTTCCCACGCTTTGCGGGCATACTTCCAGCACTCACAAAAAACAGACAACTAATGTACAGCCAATCACACGAAACACTTCCACATATAAAACAAGACAAAGATGTAAACAAAACAACAATGGACAAAGCTCACCCAATACACAACAAGTCTCTCCGTCAATATGCAAATGTTCAATCAGCCAGCTCTGTGCGTCTCTCTCTCTCTCACTCCCAACAACACAGAGAATGATTAGCAGTACACGTTGCCTTTAAATATGGCGCGCAATCCAATACATGCTTGTTTCGCCTGATTCAGCAAGATTTGTGATTGGGCAACCTATCAGCACCCCGCCACGCACGCCGATACACCTGTGTGTGATCGGATAATCATCGTGAGAGTGGGCGGATTTGTTTTCGGGTTGATTTTGAATGTATTCGGCACTTACTGCATACGGAGAGGAAAAATCGCCATTAACATGACTAATCGGTAAACTTGACGATTTCACTTAATCGACGCTTACTGCATGAGGCCCTATGTCTTATGGCATCCAAAGGGTTAAAGTAAGGATGGACAGGTTTGCAAAATGTTTAAATGAGTTTGGATGTCTGAGTCAAACTGATTTAATTTGAAATGATCATCATTAGCTTTGTTTGTGAGAAGTAAAATAATGGGGTGTACAGCACAGGTACTTCCTTTGCAGAACCTGTCAACACAATTGTTGGGTAAAAAGCAATGTAAGATTGAAATAATCAAGTGTGTATTGAAAACATGACTTACAGACTGTGCTGGCTAAACTTCTAATCCTCGGGGATACCACTTGCAATTTATACGATATAGCATAGCGTGACACAGATCCCTTCATTGCATTTCATTCATTTGAAGTGTATGACTTTGGACACAGCTCTTCATATATCTGGGTTAAGATGTAACCCCACCCTACTCAGGCTGCATTACCTTGTTCAGGGTGCAGGCGTCGTGTGGCTGGGCATTATTAGCAATGATGGAAATTATTGGGGGCCAGTAACAACATTCTTTATTTATGGCCCCTGCGTGGGCTCTTCTCACTCAGGTACATTATATTTGTAGCCATGTCCCCTTACCTCCCGGTCCGGGCGTGTGGGGGGAGGCTGCAGGAAGATGCCGGTTGCCGCCAGAGTGGTAGACGGACCCGGCACAGGTGCAGGGAAGTTGTCGGTGGGGGATGCGTGGTGAGTGGATCGCCGGGACTACATGGCGACGCCGAGATGCAGGGTGCGCAGTGTGGGTCTTGTGCATGTGCATTGTGGGAGAGTTTCGGCGGCCATTACCAGGCTCCGCAAGGGGACTATAATCCACAGCAGCCTCAGGGGCTGTAGAGCACATGGGCACGAATGGCCAATAGGGCCCCAGAATCTCGGCAGAGATAGAAGGATACATTGGGCGCCCTCAGTGAACCACGCTAGTCGGAGCAGGGAAAGCAAGGGTTAATGAGGTTTTCAGAGTGCCAGTGGCCTTTGAACTAGGCCAGAGACCCCCCATAGATCTCAGATAAACCCAACTCATCTTAGCTTGTGGCTGCTGCAGGGAAGGTCCACAGATAGGGATGCTTCCCCTTAGCTCACCACAGTTAGGATTAGTGCACTGGTGACAGGCGCCACGCAGTGTGTGCGGCCTGCGTCTGGGACCGGACACACTCCAACGGGAGATCCCTCCATAGGCAAACGAAGAGGATCCAGTAGACCGTGTCGTGGAATAACAGTGCAGTCCGATAGATCACCATCTTCAGGTTGTCCTGATCTGGACCGGAGACCAGGAAAGGTACACAACATGTACCAATGGCCACACACACAGTGGGTAGCACTACTCCACACACTGTGGGGTGGGCTGGACTCTGCGGACACTGGGTTGGTTAGGTACCCGGAGCACCTCAGTACTTTGGGGGTTCAACTAGGCTGGTGTTACGATGTGGGCATTGCGTTGTGGGGCCTTGTATACCATTGTATTGATATTGTGTTATTGTGTGTGCGTTCAGTAAAACTCCTGTTATATGCCCTCTGTGTAATAACTGGATGTATTGGGTCCTGTGAGGGGTTATCCAGCTACGCTCGGATCCCTTGCGGGTGGAGGCACTGTAAACAAAGGACCAAGACCACCCCAGGCTCCAGCGGTGGAGGCTGAGGCCTCCTGTAAGCCATACAGGTAACAGCAGCACGGGTAGTTCCCTTAGTCACAGGGAAAGGGGGCTACATATATTAGCACAGTTGTTGTCAAAACCTGTACACTATTTGTTTTTCTTAAATGTTAGGCCAATTCTTTTCAATGCTACATACTCCATAAGGGCATTTAATTATAGTGTTACTGATACATTGCATCATAGGGGTAGGCTTTCACTCACCTGGATTCTGTTTTACTAAACAGTTCCATAGGACAATAAGAAGTTACATATATTCAGTGTGGGAACCTGATAAATGGAGTTTACCTTGACGAGGTTGGCAGGCATGAATCCTGTTTTGATCAAAAGATGCAACCAAATGAGTCCTTTGTTACACAGACTTAGGTTCTAAAAGTTAAAATGTCGCTGGTATATTTTAGCCCAACTGGTAGATGCGCAGGATCTGCTCTTTGTTTTCCACAGTTGTTGTCTGCTTTATTTGTACAGTCTGCACTCTTAATAAAGATGCATCCTCAAACACCCACTCTTCATACTCTGAGAAGGTGCAGACACTTTACTGACTTATAATTCACTGATCCGTCCCCATTCTGCATAACGTCTGTCATGTATGGTCTCTAGGGTTCCCACCTTAGGTCCTGGCTGACACAATACTTTAGGGGGCCTGCTCACCACTACTGTTTCTGTACTGCCACTAATGTGCTTGGCATGTATTGACCTGCTTGTAGGGTTGATCCTAGGGCACCCCGGGGCCCCTCTCATAGGGACCTCTGTGTCGAGCCTTTCTCCTCTTCTGTGAAGATGCTGATTCACCTTGGCCATACCTTGGGACCCTATCTTGAAGGACACTATCCTAATCTAAAACATAATAATTAGGGACTGGTCTATCCTATACACTTACGAACTTACATCTTACCTATATACACTGAGGCACCTCTCCTCTCAGCCTCCAGGAACATGAATCTATAAACTACCACAGCTCAATATTTACCCAATGGTCACATCACAGGTCAAAATGCCTACTGTGGGAGTGGCTAGAATTATACTTAATATCCAACACCAGGGGGCAGGATCAGCACCTTCCAGAAGGTGAGCGTGATTAAGATTTCTGCTCATAAACTCTATACAATGTGATGAGAGGCTGCTACACTGCAGGTACCCATGCAGTTAACCTCTCTAGGGTCTACTAACCCCTTAAGTGTATGTAGGAATCCCAAAGATTGGTCTTTAGAAGCTGATCGGCAAGCTTTGCTATTCTGTAAGCCCTTCTCGCATTTCCAATCCGTGTCTCAAAGGCTTTTTTAGAAGCGGTTTCACTCTGGCTCCAATGCGATAGGGTTGTCAAAAAAGCCTTTAACAAAAGCAGCAAATCTTGTATTTGCGTTATGCAAACCGATTCTAAAAACGCAACAAAAAAAACTCATGCCACCTAAAGGGCAACGAGATTAGTAATCTGAGTTACATCCAGAGTCTCAAATATGGGTTTGGTTGAGAGAGGAAAACCAATAAATCCGACTGGGGATGGAGTTAGCACCACCTCAAGTTATTCCGCTTCTATAGCAAGTACAATCCGAGCATTTTGGCTGTTAAATCATATCGTTTGACCCTCTTTATAGAAGCGATTTAGAAGAAGCGATTTGCAATAGAGAATAGGGTTTTTTCTAACATTTTCTCACATCCCATGGAGTACCGTATTGGCCGAATATAGCACAGCCTCGCACATAATATGACCCTAAAGTTTTGAAGGTGTTCTACATGAAAAATAAAGGTGTTAGGCCTCGGCCATGCTCCCTGCTGGCGTGCTGAGGCACGCTGAGGCGCAGGGAAAGCGGGTGCTTTTCCTGGCCTTGCGGTTGCTTACCGCACGCGCTGTCAGGGGGCGGGCCGGGGGCGGGCGCGTCACTGGCCGGGGGCGGGCCCGTGACATCACGGAGCTGGTTCGCCCTCATTGGGCGAACCGCTCACGTGACCGGCCTGTCGTGCCGGCAAGCAGGGGAATTTTAAATTCCCGTAAGACCTGCGCTTCCGCAAGCGCACGGAAGCGCAGGTGAGCCCCTACTAAAGCCGCTCTAAATGCGGCTGTAGGGGCTCAGTGCTGAGCGGGAGCGCGCGTCAGCACGCTTCCGCCAGCAAGCGCTAAACATGGCCAAGGCCTTAGGCTGCACATATAATATAAGTTCAGTTTTCGTAAAGGACATTTTTAGGGAAAAAACATAGCATTATATTCGAGCCAATACAGTAGTTACAGTATTAGTAATTGATAGGAAACTTGGTGATAATGATGAACTACTTAGGAGACATCTCAAAATCCCTTGATAAATGAGAACTGTATTGAAAATGTTGCAAATGGCCTTGAACATTTGGGAATGCCTGTGCTTGTATTAAAGGAAACAAATGAATGTGAGGAAGCATGATTCAAGAGCATGAATCAAAGTTTAACATTAACTGGTGGTGGAACTCCTTGAATCATTCATTTAAAAATATCTGATTCATGTCCAATTACAGTAATGTTGGCCACATACTACCATACAGCCAGAAAGCCATCTGTCTTATGTAATGGATAATTATCTAACTTTGATACTTTTTTTAACAGTCACATTATAATATTTCAGTTTTAATACATTTTATTGACTCCAGCATGGGGATAATCACAGCCACTCAAAGAGGTTCCATAATCCTTTAAACATCTATTATCTATCTTATTTTCTCTCTGAGCATATGGCAAAGGGCTTTTGGATGTTGGCCAGTTCTTTCCTTTAGATTTTTGTTACAATAGCTTATACCTTTAGTGCCATCCATGTTACAGAAAGCATCTAGTCCTGAACAGAGAACTACAAAATCTGACCTTGACTTTGTATGACATCTATGTAAACTGTTCTATAAACTCTTTCATAAACAGATGCCAGCGCAGTTTATTTTAAAATGAACCGCAGTAGCAAGAAAGGTTCAACACTGATCTTTGTTGGCCAAATGTTAAACATGAATAAGTATCAATAGAAAAGGAAAATCAGTCATAATAGAATATTTTTATTTATTCCTCCTGTAGCATTAAAAAGTAGGGAGGAATTGTGTGGTAGAATAATAATAATAATAATAATAATAATAATAATAATAATAACAATAACATTAACAATAAGTTTGTTTATATAGCACTTTTCTCCCAATGGGACTGAAAGTGCTTCACACATTTAAAACTAACAGTTTCAAAAAATAAAAGGAACCCATTGAAAGCAATAAAAGATAAACACAAGATAAAAATATACAAATATTGGAAGAACGAAATATAGAATATAATTATACTGTAAGTATTGACTGTCTGGTAGGTTGTGGTTCACTCATCAAATGTTTGGCTAAACAGGTACTGTAGGTCTTGAATCTATTTTTAAAGGTTTCCATGGAGGCCTCTTGGACAGTACAAGGCAGAGAGTTTCCAAAGAGTAGGAGTAGTGTGGATAAAAGCTCAGGCCCCAAATGAGGTCAGGAAGATTCTGGTAACTGTTAGGTGTCCACCTGTAGATCGACGTGAGCGAGTGGGAGTGTAGGGAACCACATGCTTGTTCAGTTAGTTGGAACCCTGATTATGTAGAACTGTGAAAGTCAATAAGCCAATTTTGAAAAAGATTCACCATCTTATAGGCAGGGATTGCAGAGAGAGGAGAACAGGTGTCATGTGGCAAGCACGGATCTGGTTAATTAACAACCTGGCCACAGCATTTTCTGTACCAGCTGCAGGAGGCGCAGCTCTGTTTCCAGATGTCCCTGGTAAAGTGCTCCACGATTGATGACACAAAGGCATGAACCAAGCAATTCCTAAAAGTTGGCTATGTTCCTCAGGTGAAAGACTGATGATTTGATCACTGCTGACACCTGATGTTTAAGTGTCAAGCCATAATCAATGACAAGACACAGTTCCTCACACAGTTAGAGTTTAGTAGCTAGGAACCCCGCGCCTAAGGTCAGTTAGTTGATATAGCTGCAGTCTTATTATCAGATGGCAAGGACCCACCACAAGCACCTCTGTCTTATCAGGATTCAACCTCAACCAGCTGGCATTCAACCAATCAAGGAGTTCAGCTAGACAACCATTGAGGACTGCAATGTGTCCTTAGTACCTGGTGCAAATGACAAGTAGATTTGTGTGTCATCTGCATAGTAGTGATAGCCCTGGCCATGTCGCCTTATATTGTAATCCAGAGGATGTAGCATGCACACTGCAAACAATATGGGGGTGGCAGACCACATGACAGGGGCACTGGTGCAGAGTGAACTCCTGAAGATGATCTCTGTGACCTACCAGTGAGGCAAGATTTGAACAAGCTGTGAACTGTGTCATCCAGCCCACAGAAATCCTTAAAGCGCTGACAAGAAAATGTCTGGTTCAAGTCCAGAAACTATTTTTGTTTAAACATGTCTCACTGAGGTTCCCAAATTATGCTTCAATATTTCATAATGCAAAGATTTAAAAAAACATATAGTGCTATCTTCTGCCATAAGACATCTTCTGGCATTGAGGGACACCTTAGGAAAGTCAATCAGCTGTAATATGTTGTGATAGAGTCACTGTCTCTATCTGCTGGTGGTAATGTGGTGCAACTACTGTGCTTTCCAGCCTACAGTGCGCTTTCTCAAGGCGATAAAGAGCGGATTCGCGAAACGCGTCAGTGTTTTTACTTACCTGTTTTTTCATGTATTCAATAAATTCATTTTTTATTGGAGTCACCTCTTCATCTACATTTTTTTGTGGCACTGGTTGTGCCCCACACCTCTCTCTTTTCTTCCTGATTTAGTAAATAAATCCATAACGTTTCTGGGCACAAATACACAATTGAGGACAACTGATGTCAGATTTGATTCCTCCACTTTGTACTAAGGCAGCTTGCCTTGCATAGCTAGACTGAATTTTCAACAGCAAACAATTCAGTGGCAAGTGTTTCTTCCCTTTCCAGCCTTTCCATCATTTCTGGATTGCTGGAATTAATATTGTTAAGCTGGATGCTAACTGTAAACCATAGCCACTTCAACGAATTCTAAAAGCAAGTTCCTTAATCACATTTTAATCTACCAATTATCAGTATTTGGTTTGCTAACATTGTTACATAACAAGGTCATGCGTGTGCAAGTAACCCCTCCTCTAATTCCTCGTACTGTTCAAAACAATTTCCTGCATCAATAGCCAAAGGAGATACAGCAGATTTAATATGCAGACATAATTGAACAACTGGTATTAAAAGGGGCACATTAAGAATGACTCTTCAAGTCAATTTAGTGTCAAAATGGGCAATCAGGAAGATTGAAACATTTCACTCGCAGTTGTGTTAGCCTTTTCAAATAGTGGTGGAAAAGGCAGGTCCAGGAATCATTTCTGTGGCTCTCTCTACGGCACAGAGACAAGTTGTTTTTTTGATAATGCACTTTCAAAGATGAATAGCTCTCGCTTTGCTATAATTGCAATTCTTATCCGTGAAAGCTTTTAAAAGTCTTGTTTTATTATGCTTCCTATTTTGGGTATTATAAACCCTGCTGGGGCTCACCTAAGAGCTTTAACTGTGTGCTTCTCCTATCAAAGGATATTTTTGCAGGTTTTTTTCCTTCTATTACATCAAGTCTGCTGAAAGGTAAAGACGCAGACAAATGAAGACATGGAATGTGTAAACATTTGAAAGAAAAACACTTTAGGCTCTAGCTTTCAGCAAAGTGACAATGAAATAAAGCTTTGTTCTTTGGAGGAGATAATCTGCTTTTTAACTATAGGTGTAGGTGTGCTATAGCTTCAGTGTGGAACATTAAATCATTAACTAAATGTGGGTTTCAACCAGTAAAAATAGATATAAAATTCAACTCTTCTTAATTATACAAGTTGATCAGGGATAATGTGCAGTATCTCCAGTGTTTACCGGTACTGGGTAGAGATGGGCAATTCGGTCCAAACCCGTTTGCTGGAATTTCGTGGATTTTTTAGACCAAATCCCATCCCCTCCTTCACCAAAATCTGTCTGCAGATTAATCAGAATCCGGACAGGTTTTAAAGAATCCGAACTAGGATTCCATATTGAATCTGAAAATCCATGGGCGGAGTGGAGAGGAAAGAGAGAAAGAGAGAAAGAGATGAGCCTTTTTGAGACTGCACTGTGGAAATCGGCTAGCCAAAGGAACCGTATAATATGAGATATTATACAATCTATCCCATCCCTCGCTGCAAATTACAACATGGCAACAAAAAGCACCAGAAAGGACTAGAAAACGTGTTCCATCAAAATGTAAGGCTGCCCATCACAAATTCCTTTTATTGTCCCCAAATTTACTTCATTTCCATTACGTGAGAACACCCAACAAAACCTGGTCAACAATGAAATTCTGCAAATTTCCACCGGCCAATAAACAAACCCAATGTACATCGGAATGGGGCATTTGGTCGTTACCAAAAGCGCTGCCGGCGATCCGCCGACACTACAACTCACCACCGGGCAGGTTGCCGCTGTACAGGTCTACGCACTTCGCTGCCCAGTGCTCTTAATCCCGTGACTTCCCTCCTCTCTTAGTCTCGTGAGTGCCAGACAGATGGAGCGGCAGCAACGGTACTAGGAGACCCGAGCGGCCGAAGTGCGGTGAATTTTGGGCCAAAGCTCATAGACCGCTCTACATTATGTGTCAGAAGAAGACAACGTTTTGTGGGTGAACTTCCCTTCTTAAATAGGACAATGTGGACATTGGTCCAGGAAACGATAACATCTCACAAACAATCTATTTGTAGCAATTTATAGCAACATGTCAAATTAGTTAAAAGTTCATTAATATTAACTCTTTCAACTAAACATTCCATATGAAGTCAACAAGGAGGGTTGGAACGGCGGTGCAGCTGCCGTGAAAGGAGAAGTAGAGACTGGAATGCTGGCTTCACGGTACAAAAAGATTTATTGAAGGCACATTTAAAAGTAGCAAGAGCAACCCCCTATGCGTTTCGTGCGATGCAACGCACTTTATAAAATAAAGAAATAAATAAAGTGCGTTGCATCGCATGAAATGCGTAGGAGGTTGCTCTTGCTACTTTTAAATGTGCCTTCAATAAATCTTTTTGTACCGTGAAGCCAGAAGTCCGGTCTCAACTTCACGGCAGCTGCACCGCCATTCCAACCCTCCTTGCCTTCAAATTGAATTTACCTGGTGGGAGCATGCTGACAGCACCTGGAGTCCCACGGCGAAATGAGTGAGTAACCATTTCATGGGCATTGCTTTACACACTTGTCCTGTGTTTAGCTATATATTACAAGCTACAAGAACACCTTTGCAAAGTTCATATAAGATCTACCCGACATAAGGCTATTGAACAAGCATAGAAAGTGGTGTTTTTCAAGTGGTTTATAACGAGGGACATTACTCCAACGGGTTAATCAAGCTGTTTTTTGAAAGAAGGACCAGGAGTCATTTGTGTGTCATATATTGTACCCTTATATACATGGACATATCAGGTTAGCATTGCAGTGGGTTCATTTTTCCATTCCTTTTTGTTCCAACTAAACATTCCAGGCAGAATGAGAGATGTGAGTGAATCTTCAAATCTGCGTTGCAAAATTGTCAGCATTTTTTATCCTTAAATTTCTCTTTTTTTTTACAATTATTTACGCAACAGTTTACATTGCTCTGGAATGCAACATTTTTCACGTAGCTCCGTGCTGTTACCGGCTAATCCCAGATCGCGGGATAGATCCATACCAACACGGCATCCCCTTACTCTCCTGAACTATCGAAGTGACAATATCGAGCCTGATTGTTTATAATCTGTGCTTTTTATCTGTGTAAGTAACTACTTGCATTATTACTGTATTGGTTTAATACATACCTCTTTACCCCGGTGCGCTACTGTGCTCCTTTTTTTCTCTTTGTGGGTGCCCGACGACGGAGCTTTCTTGCGGTAGACGCCGGTGGAGGAGGGGAGTACCTCCACACATCAGGAGCTGCAAGAGGAAGGAGAAGATCTACCTTAAAGATATACTTAGGAAGCATGAGCGCGGATTGAATACCATCTGAGAGGTACAGTGGCCCCTTCTCTCTCACGGTAATCAGGGCCTCTGTAAGTGCGGGGCTCGGTGCACGATCACCAACGGCATCGCCATCAAGCCGGTCCTGACATGAGTATGATGATGCTAATTTGGGGAGTGTAGTGGATTAATATCTTCTACCTACCTTTGTAGACACTCACTTCAAGGAGCAGATTTTGTGCCATGGTGAAAGTACACAGTGTTGATGGGGGCAGAAAGGCAGACGAAGGACACTGAAGGTCTATGGTCAGATTCAACACAGCTCTCTTTTAACAATTTTGTGGGGACTTAAACAAGCCATCACTCATACAGCATTGTGTGCCACAGATGGGACATCCATATTCATACAGTGTTTGGCTTGCTCTGTGCCATCTGTGTCTTCTGTCATGCATGGATCTGCGGGAGGGCCAAAGGAAAGTGTAATTTGCCTCCTGTAAAAAAAAACTTCCTTATGTAGCCCCCTGTAAACAGCCTGGGCTACTAAATCTTCCTACTTCTGTGGTAAGCCCTGTTAAGGCAAGCCCCAGTAGTGATCATGGGTTTTCCCCCTTGCAAAGCCTTGCCTGCTTGATTAATACAAGCCTACTGCAAACCAGTGCAGAGGGGAGGTTTTGTTGATGTCATAGGGGCGGGGCGGGGCTGACCAAACTTAGTTACGGTTCCTGTGTGCTGTGAGTTAGTTGAGTTGTGTTCTGGAAGTGGGTCGGTCAACTCCCGGAGTAGAGAGAGGAGAGAGTCTGGAGTGCAGTTGATTTGGAGGTGCTGGAGGAGAGAGTTATGCCCTGGGGGCTGCGAGTGTTGGCGTGTCTGCCGGGATCGACAGACCAAGAGAAAGAGAGAGTGTAGCTAGGTTCCTGAGGAGTAGGGCCTAGTGTGTAGCGGTGAATCCATGTCTCTCATCCTGCTTAGGGGGTGAGGGAAGAGCTAGCCCCACCCGTGGCGCCCTTGGTTGCGGGTGGAGGCAGGGAGAATTATACCCTTCAGACCATCCTGTGGAGAACGACCTGGCGGGAGAGGAGGAGGAGGTGTACCGTGTACATGTACTGCTGTGCTGCTACTGTGTGCCTGCTAAAGAGAGTACAATAAAGACTCTGTTACTTTCATCTACTGTGCCGTGTGATTCTGGAGTATTCACCCCGGGACCAAGGGGGTTCTTCTATAAGGGTCTCTTCCCACATCCCTGGGAATTATAGGAGATGGAGGCGCTGCACAACTAAGACCTCATGGAGGCCACTACCTCAGAATGCCGGATCCTGTCTCCCCCATAACATCGCGGGAAGCTCAGGCCCTCCTGTTCCAAACAGGTATGCACCACCCAACACCATGTAACTGCCGTTCACGCACCCTAGATACATCAGTTGAGTCTAGGGGGGGGAATAAGGGTTACATTTGGAGGCGCTGCTGAGATGTATGTCAGGACAGGACCGGCTTATAGCAAAGCGGAACGGGCAGAGTAGATGCACTCTCCGTGCAGGTGCTGGAGGAGGAAGGGTGCGATTGCACAAACCGGGGGTAGTCAGGGGAGTGGAGACTCCCGCACAGTACACCCTGGGCGCCCTTAGAAGGTAGCGTGAGCAACTGGGGGGGTCATAGCGGTAACCAATCCGGGGACCATGGCCCAGGGCCCGCGTTCCGAGTGGCCAACAGTACGAGACGCCCGTACCGATGGAGTTGCCGGTACCAAGCTATCACCCACACAGACGCACCACAGAGCACTTGCACGTAGACATCGAGAGTACAGTGCATAGGAGGAGAGGAGTTCCGCTGAGCCTGGGGTAGAAGCCACCTCAATTTAGTGGGCAACAGACAGTATGAAGATGAAGAGTTCACATTTGGAGGGGAAGCATGGTCTAGGTACGAAATACCCGTTAGACATGAAGAGTAGGACACGGGCACATTTGGAGGGAGTATCCAAGATGGCGGCCATCCCTACATGTGCTCCGCGGAGCAGGAGAGGCGAGATAAAATGGCGGTTCCCTCCAAGCCTGGAGCAAGCACGTGAGAATTGCAAAAGGACTGTGAGACAGTTGTGGCGGGAAATGTGCAAGAGTCTGGCGCCAAACCCAGATTCCTTGCAAAAGGAGAGGAGCGGCGCGAAAGTCGAGAGTCCACCCACCTGGGCCATGACTGGTCAGAAGGCCAGACCACGTCACTTTGGAGGAGGGATGGCCCCGCCTCATGATTCCACCAGAGGGAGGAGGCCCAAGGAGAACCAATCAGGAGAGTCCGCCCCAATGAAGGGAGGGACAGGAAGTGAGAACGAGGAGCTTCATTTCTTGCTGACAGTCACGGAGAGCGGAGCTGAGCTATTGAACTGTTTCAATCCTACGAGAACTATGTCAGAGATGAACACTAATGTAGTCCAAGTACCAGGCGGCCTGCTGGTGATCCAGATCAAGGGTCAAGAGTACCTGCGGTGCCTGTGCGCGCATTGCGGACTGCCCAGCGAGGTACCCAGTATCCAGTTCCTTGTGTGGTACCTACTACTTCTGGCCTAAGGAGCCGGAACCGATGACCGAGACCCCTCGGGGTGCATCTCCGGGAACGATATTGGAGGTGGCGGAGAGCAGCGAGAGAACGGCCCTGGTTCCCCGTTACAAACGAGCGGGACTAGCCCAGGCCCAAAAGGCTGTCGAGCCGAAAGAATTGTCCAAGGAGAAGAGCGCGACCGCAGTGGAGGTACCGGAGCCGGCCAGCTTTGTACCTATACCCACTGGCTGTATCGCCAAAGATTACGGTGATTCCCGAGCGGAGGAGCCGATCCTAATTTCATCAGAAGAAGAGGTTGGTGTCTCATCGGTGGCGATGTGCCTACCGGCGAACCACCCCAGCGGCATCAAAGAGGAGCAGCCGAGCGCGGACCCCATCCAACAGCGAGCGCTGGTGCGGCCTGAGGCCCGAAGCAGTCCCACGACCGTGGTGACTCCCAGTATGGAGGAGATGGCGATCGATAAGACACTCGAGGAGCCCGATCTCATCAAAAGCCAGCGGAGCGGTAAGGACATTTCACCACCCCCTTATTCCTGCAAGGAGGAGACCGTAACCACGGAAGACGAGAAGGAGAGGCTTGAGGCCTACTTGTTCAACCGTGCATCGGATGCTCCGCCAACACCCATGCCGGTCATCGACGCACTTCCGGTGCATGACCACGGAGCGGATGGCGACTCTGCGGGCACACCTGATGACGTCGTGTCTGGGTCCACCGGAAAGAGAAGGCCTAGAATGTTGTTTTCATCACGGAGTATCGATGCGGCCATTGCCCTGGCTAATCTACGGAGCCGCGGTACATCGCGAGAAGCAAGGAGCATGGCGGAGAACGAATCAAGGAGAGCGTCCCTTGGCCGTGGGATTGCCCGGTTGCTGGACACTCATCTGGACATTGCCCCAACCCCAGTCCCTAGCTCCACTGCCCTGGCCACTGCCCCTGCCCCGTCACGAGTGATACCACTGGGACCTACCATGGATAAGTTGTGCAAATTTCCCAAATACTCTAAGGACTTGTGGGATTGGGAACTAAGTGATGAGGGTTCTGATGGGGAGATACCGTATTCGAATGTAATACCTGTGCCTAACCCTGTACCATTTTGTCCTGCAGCTAGAGGGAGAGCCCGTGGCTTACATACTCCAGCAGAGGCTGGGCCTTCCAGACCAGTGGTGCATAAAATGAATCCGACAAGGTACATAAATGCTAAGGGGAGTAGAGATTGCTCGCGGTCTACTGATGCGGGTACGTCCGGTGTATCGTCTCAGGTAGAGTCAGAGATAGAACACACAGGTCATTCCACAGAAATCGAGCACCGTGACAAATGGTGGGCACCCCTATTCACCGGTGACCACGAGGGGATGGACCGTACACGATTCCTGCTCATAAAGAATAATGTTGTTGATCATTGGTGGGCTGCTGGTTCTTTCACTCAACAAGAGGTGGAGGATGAGTTAGACCATAGATACAGGGAAATAGAGCAAAAGCTTATTGTACCCCGTGGTCCTAGTATTTTGTACGACAAAGTAGCTCCGGAAGAGCCTGTGTTTTGGGTTCTGCCTGGCAGGGTGAGTCACAGAAAGCTTACTAAGTTGAGTAGGGCTGACAGAGACATAGTGGCTAGATACAGACAGTCACACGGTTTTGAGTACCCTTATGTGCCTGAGCATATCATGCGGGAGATTGAAGAGAACAGAGACAATTGGCTTAGGGAAGCAATTCAAGAGTACTTACGGACCAAGTTCGGTAAGGACGGTTATCACAATGAAGATAAGATTAGCGAGCTGGTGCGCATATGGAGTATAGGGAGATGCATCTACATACATAGTGTGAGTTACCGCCCGGAACATGGGTCAGTTCAGTCGTTTGCTGTAACGGTCACTGTTCACAATGGCAGAAAGATAAGGAAGCCAGACCCTAAGCATTATTATTAGGTTCTCCATGTTAGGAGTACCTGGATTCAGTATGAGACAAATATTACCTCATAAATGTAGATGTAGATGTGTATAACCTGTGTTTGTTCCCCAGGTTGTTCACTACAGGATGGTACTGCCAAAGCGAGGTCCAAGTGGGGACTATTGGATTCCACCATAGGGAGAATGTAGCCCCCTGTAAACAGCCTGGGCTACTAAATCTTCCTACTACTGTGGTAAACCCTGTTAAGGCAGGCCCCAGTATTGATCATGGGTTTTCCCCCTTGCAAAGCCTTGCCTGCTTGATTAATACAAGTCTGTCCCTGCTGCAAACCAGTGCAGAGGGGAGGTCTTGTTGATGTCATAGGGGCGGGGCTGACCAAACTTAGTTGCGGTTCCTGTGTGCTGTGAGTTAGTTGAGTTGTGTTCTGAGAGTGGGTCGGTCTACTCCCGGAGTAGAGAGAGGAGAGAGTCTGGAGTGCAGTTGATTTGGAGGTGCTGGAGGAGAGAGTTATGCCTTGGGGGCTGCAAGTGTTGGAGTGTCTGCCGGGATCGACAGACCAAGAGAGAGAGAGAGAGAGTGTAGCTAGGTTCCTGAGGAGTAGGGCCTAGTGTTTAGCGGTGAATCCATGCCTCTCATCCTGCTTAGGGGTGAGGGAAGAGCTAGCCCCACCCGTGGCACCCTTGGTTGCGGGTGGAGGCAGGGAGAATTATACCCTTCAGACCATCCTGTGGAGAACGACCTGGCGGGAGAGGAGGAGGAGGTGTACCGTGTACCTGTACTGCTGTGCTGCTACTATGTGCCTGCTAAAGAGAGTACAATAAAGACTCTGTTACTTTCATCTACTGTGCCGTGTGATTCTGGAGTATTCACCCCGGGACCAAGGGGGTTCTTCTATAAGGGTCTCTTCCCACATCCCTGGGAATTATAGGAGATGGAGGCGCTGCACCACTAAGATCTCATGGAGGCCACTACCTTAGAATGCCGGATCCTGTCTCCCCCATAACATCGCGGGAAGCTCAGGCCCTCCTGTTCCAAACAGGTATGCACCACCCAACACCATGTAACTGCCCCTCACGCACCCTAGATACATCAGTTGAGTCTAGGCAGGGGGGGGGGAATAAGGGTTACACTTACATGAACAGAACCGTGTTTTGCAACTACTGCAGCAGGTTCCAATGGGAGGAACTACATGAGTAGTGAGAGCATGAGGCAAGCGAACCTGCTGCTGACAAAGCTGGGAGGAGGAAGAGAACTCCGGAGGAGCAGGCCAGGCCTCGACATCTGCGTGTGCAAGTGCAGCTCCTCAGAGTAAGCCATGTGAGAGGCATATGTAAGTTGAAATGAGAGCAGTTATAAAGTGCTACATTTTCCTCCTGCCGCTCCTTGTGAATAATGTGGACGATTCCCTGCCTGCTACTTTGTTAATCTGATTTATGGCATTGTGGAGTGGGAACAATACCCGAGGGCCCCAGCAGAACTGCTTGCACTACTACAGGGTTAATTTGTCCTAACATTACACTACATATCTCCCTATGATACCTAAGAGGCTATTAAGGTATTAAATGGCAATGCATTACTAACCGCTAGGGCAAGCAAAGGGTTAATCAACACCTTCTATGCCCCTAACCTCCTTCCCCAGGAAACCTATCCCCAACACCTCCCTCTTCCAACAATTCTGACCCCCCTCCCTATAGTAATATTCAAAGCTGGCTAATAAGGCTTTTGGCGCACATAAAAGCAATCAATATATAAAACATTAAAATGACATTATGTATTCAATCTGGAGCACACCCTTCACCAGTGTCTTGTGCACATGTGCATTAATAGCTGATAATTTGTGTAACCATTAGCCTGGACATGCAGTCCTTCTGTGTGCTCAGTCACATCACGGCAATTGGCAATTTACCCTTACATCTTGTGAAGACATGTGGAAAGAATCAATCATTTCATTAGTGCCTCGGTTTAAAAGCACCTTGCAGAGTGTCTTGCCGTTTTCTGCACTGCCGGTTCACAAAGATGGGAGCATCTACTAAGGCTGAATGACTGCCATGTAGGTTTGGACAAGGATTACCACTTAACCATGCTACAAGGAGAGATATTGCTGCACAGCAGAGCGTGCAGAATTGAATTAATGTTTTCTTAGCTATCCAGAGCTTTCATCTCACAATGGATTACACTGATATGAATTAAAATGAAGTGCTAAAATATTTACTGTTCTCTTATTCTAGTCGTGCAAACAATATATATTTATAGACCTACAGTATATATTGCCCTGGAGCCGCAGGGGGGCAGAGAAGGAAGGGGGGAGAGCAGGCAGGGGGGCACAAACAAAAAAGTTTGCGCACCCCTGCCTTAGGAAATCAAGTGATGCTGACATGACAGCCTAATTGATGCTTTGATAACTAAGGGTTAAACTGCGATAGTGCCAATAGGGACAACATCATATGGAAAATCCCATTTAAGTCAATTATACAATTGCAGTTTAGTGAATAACCCCATACATGGCTTTGAAGTGCTGCGCTGCAGCTTTAGATAAGTACAAGGCATGTGTGCTAAATTAAGTAAGAATAGAAGTGATATGAATAAGTGAAAATGAACTTAGTGTTACCAAAAACCCAATAAAGGGAAATATACAGTGATTAAGACTAAAAGGAGCCTAAAATAAAAATCAAATTGGCATGAAACACAAAGATTGTGCTAGAAGCATAAGTGTACAGTACTTGGTCTATGGTGTTGAGATGGTGGTAAAGGAGGGTTAACTTGAAATATCTCAGTCCAATCCTCCAAAAGGTAGTTAAATCGTCCATACGGTATCCTGGTGCTATATCCTGCTACTGTAGCTCTACGCATGAATAGAAAGTGAAAGAAGTGGAAAAAGCACAAAAGACCAGCAATACTATGTTACATTTTTACTAATAAATATAAAAAAAAACAGAAGACAAAATTGCACTTACAATAAAAATGGTTTAAAATTGCATATCACTGGCTGAGATGTACCGCTGCCCATTAAAACGAATCGGGCGTCTGATGAAAGTATCTTCCTGTTTATCCAATCACGTGTTCTAGGAACCAGAGTAAGTGTGTAGTATAAAGCTGTGATTATACCCAAAAACGCGTGTGACGTCGTGTGTAGCGGCGCCGCGCGGCACCAAAACAAGGACATGAAATCCAATGAAAGTGCTCATACCGCTGGAGATGGTCGCGGTGCGACATACTCCAAAGCGGGCGGCTGGGGAAGAGACTGACAAATTTGTTTTTATATGGCGACGGATGTGTCACGTGAGCGGTTCAGCCAATGAGGGCGAACCGCTCACGGCCACGGCCTCCTCCCCGCCTCCAAGCCTCCCCTGCTCTGTCTCCCCGGTATAATCAAGATGCTGTTCGGTGGCAGCGCTGGGTGACGTCACAGAAGAGCGCTGCCGCCTTGCAGCACTTGGTATTATCAAGGCCTTAACCTCCAATCTTCGGTCCGGTGTGTTTCCTCTATGAAGCAGAACTCCTGATCAAGCCTCTCGCGTCTCACAACCGCAGGAATTCACATTCCAGCCGCACGGATCAGTGTTCCCAGCCGCATGGGGTAGATCGTCTCCAAACAGGGAACTGGTAAAAAAAAGTTTAATTGAAGAATACATTTTTTTTCAAGTCTAATAGTCCAGGGAAACAAGCCTCCTGGGGGGGGGGGGGGGGTTCCCAGTGTCAGAGTTCCCATAATACCCTACGTGTTTCATGGTTCACACCCAGTTCTACAGGGAACAATGACTTCCTAATCAAAATTTTCTGTTAAATAGTCTATATAGTATTACCTTATTCATTGAAACAGATCATGAGGTCATTATATAATGAATTCTACAGGTGGTAATTCTGATCTCAATCAAGTATCAACTACATTGACTAATACACGTGCATATATGAGAACGAAACAAGAAAAGAAAAGTATCCCAACTAAAGCACTCAGGTATACAAAAATGTATTAATAACATCACAGACACAGCCCGCCCCTCCCCACCTCCCAAGTTAGTGGGTCCTTTCATTATACTGTATATAGATCCAATGTGGTCTTTCTCCCTCCTAATAGAGGTAAATGAGAATTTTAATCCTAATAGAGGTATAGTAGTATTTTATCTGGTAGTGTTAGGACTTGCGAACGGGTGTCTGCCTTGTCGTGGCTCGCAAGCTTACAACGCTTTGGCCAAAGGGTTAAACTAAATGACCCTTTTTCAAGAGAATATATAAGTATTTTACTGTGTATTTTTGTCATGTTGGATGTAGCATTGGGCTTCTCTGTCGTCTGTTGTATACATATGCCACGCTCAATAGCACTCCTTTTTGACACTTATATACAGTGTTATATATATATACAGTGGTTGACAAATCACCAAAAAATCTACTCGCCACACAAAAAATTCTACTCGCCACCTAGTACCAAACGTGTGCTGCTTGGGCCAATATTTACTCGCCCGGGGGTTAAATCCACTCGCCCGGGGCGAGCAAATGTATAGGTTTGTCGATTCACCTACAGGGCTTTTGGGCAGCGATTCACCTACAGGGCTTTTGGGCAGCGATTCACCTACAGGGCTTTTGGGCAGCGATTCACCTACAGGGCTTTTGGGCAGTGACTCACCTACAGGGCTTTTGGGTAGTGACTGTTCACGGACAGGGCTTGTGCCCACTGACACATGTGAGCAAGTTGGTAGACACTGCACAAGTGATGGTTGGTCTGTTTCATGTGTGTCTTGTTTTGTTTTTGTCGCCTCCTTTTTAGGTGTCTGCTGCTGAATTTGTACAGATGGCAGCGGTAGGATGTCATCAGGAACCTGCACAGCAATGTCTGCTACTTGACCGGTAACATTTGGGCCTGGTGAATGAATATCAGATGAATGTGGTGAAAACTGACCTGCATGAACAGATCCTGCCTATGAGGTGTTGAATTGTGGTACATTAGTCATTCTCCAGTAATTAGCTTGTGTTTGCTGAACAACTAATGCTTCGAATGAGGTGTTGATTTTTTGCAACTGTTTAGGCACTTCAATGAAGACTCTGTGGAGATGTGCCAATTGTGAAACTGTTTCTTCCTGCAGTGCAATCATCCTTTCCAGCACTGTCATCAGGTCAGAATGGCGACGATTTTCTGCTTCCACAATTTTTCCCTCAGAAGCTACAATTGCATCATATGTGGTATTTGCTGGACGTTTTGGCGGTAAAACAGTTTCAATTGGAACCTCTTCATGGTCACTTGCTTGTATTTGTGTGTCTATGGCGGCGGCGGCGGCATCATCATCATCATCATCATCATCATCATCATCATCATCATCATCATCAAAATCCTCTTCATCATGTTCTACAAATAAATGTACACATTATTAAATGGCATGTTAATCTCTGCTGTGTTACTATGTAATTGTACTGTGTCATAAGTAACAACTAACATGTTTCCATACGTTTTATAACCTCACATTAAAAACTACCTTGACTTAAGAATAATGTTTGGACTCAGTATGAAATATGAGTGAATGAAAACTTGCTGTAAACTCACAACTCCTACATGATAGTTAACATCACTAACACAATACAAGTTGCCTTACACTTCATTTTCACTGACACTAAGTAATCCTATTTAAAGAAGATGTGCAAAACAAATAATGAACATGACAACATAACATATAGAAGAGCACATATTATATGGCCACCAACTGATACACTCACCTTCTAGGTGTGTTGAGCTGGCTGACCCAGGTGAAGACACTTGTTCAGTCTCAGGTGACACATGTCCTTCAGGGGCAACTATATATAACAATAACATAAGTTTTACATTTACATGTTTAAATATTGAACAAACAGTTATTGTATGTTCTGTATTTATGAGTACCTAACAGCATCATTTCCTTAACCCAAAATGTGTGTGTGAAAGTGAACATAAATAGTTGTAATAACAA
>WSYH01008797.1:6984-27835 GCA_036426205.1 Ascaphus truei | reverse complement strand
TATATATATATATATATCATCAGACTATGTAAGCATAATTTCAGCCATCGTAGACATTTTAGCAAACAGCAAGAAATGTTAATTCATTATACAGTGTATGTCTGAGATTATACAAAGAGGCCATCAGAATTTAAATTTTTTTTATTCTCCTTACATCCCTTAAAGTAGGATCTCCATAAACAGTTCCAAGGCAAACATCTTCATTACAACCATTCTTGCTTTTCTCCTCAAGTTTGACCCATTTTCTTAGATGGCCTGTTAGCCATGTGTAGGCCTCTCACGGTCCCTCTCATGATCATATCGCAAATGCCTGGAACTCTACCTTAAGGTCTCAGGAGTAATATTGCACTTTTGGTAGATGGCCCCCTTCCCCACATCAAAGTCAGGATACAATGGCGGATTTCGGCGCAACTGCGCATGTCTGACTCAGAAAGGCTGCTGGGATACTTCAAAGAACTTTATTGATCCAACACTCCAAGACGAAGCCCTATTCCTAAGGGTGAAACGCGTTGAGGGGGAGAATGCGGTGTTAGCCCTTGTGTGTTGGATCAATAAAGTTCTTTGAAGTATCCCAGCAGCCTTTCTGAGTCAGACATGCGCAGTTGCGCCGAAATACGCCATTGTATCCTGACTTCCTTCTGACGGTGGCACGCAGGAGCAGCCGAGGAGAGCAGGCCCCAGACCGGAGATGCAGGTGTGGTAAGTAACCAACAGCCCCCTGCACCGGTCAATTCTGTGGCTAAGCTGAGCTCCCTCATGCGCTGCCCCAGTGTCTGACATCCCAGTTTGCCACTCTGCACACAGAAGCGCAGGACAGATCCCCACATTCCCCACATCAAAGTCACCTGCGTCTTTCAAACTCAAGGCACTATATGCAGTCTTTGTCTTGCCTGTCAGTGTGGGTACCAACTGCATCAGCCATTGGGTCATGCGCCATTGGCTTTCCCTAGCCACCCTCTAGAAAATGACCAAGAATGCCTCAATCAGTCATCTTCTGTCCAAAGCATTTCAATCATATATCTTTCAGAATGACAGAATCAGCCGCTGGGTTTCCTTCCTTTATGAGCATCGCCATAAATATCATTAGTTGTACTTGCTGTCTCTGAAGATATTCCATTCTCTTTTCCTGCTTGTCCAGTTCTGTTGTTCATCGTTGTTCTTTCTCCTCTCTTAGCTTCTTCAGCTTGGTCTGACGTCTCTCCTCCACCTCTTTATGTCTCCTCTCTTGTTTAGCCTGCTGCACCACCAGCCATTTCAGGAGGTCCTCGATCCCTTTTTCTTCTCTCTTATGGATCTTTGACTCAGTGGCAGAATCTCCTTAAGCAGCAGCTGCCCCCTGAACCGCCACAATATCCCACTCCAGGTCTTCTTGCATACCCTGCTTGATGGGAGGCTTTCGCTGCTCCAATAATAATTCACTATTTAACTGGTGGCACTGGACTTTGGAAATATGTAAGGTTTTTATTGTGCACTGTAAACACCAGATTTTGTTTTAATGCACACATTATTCCTTGTGTAAATATTTCTATAAAATGTTCAAAGTGAAGCAACAGTTTACTATTTTTTTCAAGACTGAAACTAAAAAGAAATGTGAAATTTATACAATAACTGTAAAACATGTTTTTTTTCCCTCTAAAGATTTATCATCAGTAAGTTCTGAAGTATTGATCTTTAACCAACCAGCCTCACTTAAAGTGAGCATTACAATTCATGGCAACATAATATTATTTTCCACTATATAAGTTTATTTACCTGGATGCAGTTTTATTAGATACATGAAAACGAAGTGAATAGGAAAGTAAAGAGAGCATAAAACATTAAGCACTATTTGTTCACACAATTGTGAAGATAAAACCTGCAGCAAACATCTGTGTGAAAGGTTGAAAATAAAATGCAGAGGCATACAGTGTTTACAGTATTTTGTTCACTAAAATTGAATAGTTTCTCAATTTTTTAGCAAATTGCCAGGAGAAGCTAATTGATCGTGTCAAAGCATTGTTGGAAAAGGAGAAAAGATTTATAGAGTAGCCTCACAGTGCATACATTCCACACAGAAACTGACAAACGGTGATCATTACAATCTACATCGCTTTCATCCTCTCAGGCCTCAAGTAAAAGGACTTTTGGTGGTGGGGGCAGTAACCACAACAGAAGTCGTGGTCCATAAAGATGGGGTATGCTCAATCACTATTGTGACGGTGAGGGGGTAGCTAGGCTCAATAATAAAGGTTAAACCCATTTGGTTACCCCTGATCCGTATTTGAAGACCCTAGAGTGTCAGCTCTTGGACCTGACTGTCATATATGCATCACTGTGAATGTGTATAAATTATGCGACAATGCAGTATTTTTGTGTTTTTACCTTTTCAGGAGTGCTAGCCAGAGGAGCTTGCGTGGCTGTGAGTTTTAGGGTGGGTTTTGTGGAGAAACTTCTTTCAAATTGTGTCTATGTAGCAGGGTTCCCAAGTTGTACCCCAAAGATGTACCTGGGAATCAGGTTAGATTCTCAGGCACATTGAAGCACAGTGCTCCGGCAAAATCCTACCTGGGAAACGTTCTTGCGACTCACCGCCAGGGTTCCCTGTTTCAGCACAAACAGGAAAGTTTAAAAGGGCATTGGGGATCAAGGTATTCCCAGAACGGTCCCGGGGTCCCTAGCATAAGGCGGGATGCCCAGTCCATGTCCAAGTCATCCTGACAGGGGGTGCTCCAGCTATGTCATAAAGCTGAGAGGTTTTAATTTGGGTATGTCACAGTAGAAAAGAATGGTGGAGCACTGCTTGGAAAAAATAAAGGGCTGGAGGCTAATAACAAAATTAAAAATGCTTTATTCTAATGCATGAGTAGACAGAGCTACAAAAAAAAGGTTCTCTGACGCGTTTCGGCTGTCGTAGCGCTTTATCAAAGAGTAACCAGTGTGTACAAAATCACTTATTTATGGATGACCGAATGAGGAAGTGAATTTGCGCCAAAAAACACCCCCCGATCACGTGGTCAGGTGAAAAAACTACGGGTGCCTCATTGCTGGACACACCACACCAATCGCGCATGGCAAAAGGGTAAACAACAATATTAAAATCAAAATAACAACCCACTTGCTGAGTGTCTGACTTGTCAGCAGCTTCCCTGTCACCGAGTGCCTCCTCCAAAACCAAGATGGCGATCAGAGCTACCAGCTACGGAAGCCCAAGGAGGACAAAAGTGCTCACTGTACAAAGCAGAAACTACAAAGCAAAATAAACTTTATCAATTAAAAAAAAACAACAAAACACTACCTGCGGACAAAACGCATCAGAGTTTTCTCTGTAGCAGAACACCTTTCAGTGTATATGCACTCATTAAACAACCTTTTAAACTTATTGCTTGAGGATCTCCAATTTCATACCCTCACGGCAGCAGTGAACCGCCTGACTACTCTATTCGTGTTTTTTCATAGGATATTTTTTTTGTTTTTTTATATATATATTTCTTTTTTTCAAACATTTACATGATTTATTATTTAATATTTCATGTTGTAATATATTCTTAAATATTGCTATAGGTTTCTTCTTTAATCTACTTTTTACGATTGTGTTTTGTTGTTTTTTTAAATTGATAAAATTTATTTTGCTTTGTAGTTTCTGCTTTGTACAGTGAGCACTTTTGTACTCCTTGGGCTTCCGTAGCTGGTAGCTCCGATCGCCATCTTGGTTTTGGAGGAGGCACTCGGTGACAGGGAAGCTGCTGACAAGTCAGACACTCAGCAAGTGGGTTGTTATTTTGATTTTAATATTGTTGTTTACCCTTTTTGCATGCGCGATTGGTGTGGTGTGTCCAGCCATGAGACACCCGTAGTTTTTTCACCTGACCACGTGATCAGGGGGTGTTTTTTGGCGCGAATTCACTTCCTCATTCGGGCATCCATAAATAGGTGATTTTGTACACACTGGTTACTCTTTGATAAAGCGCTACGACAGCGCGAAACGCGTCAGAGAACCTGTTTTTTTGTAGCTCTGTCTACTCATGCATTAGAATAAAGCATTTTTAATTTTGCTATTAGCCTCCAGCGCTTTATTTTTTCCAAGCAGTGCTCCACCATTCTTTTCTACTGTGATGAACTACTACTGGAAGGAGGCACGTAGCATTTTCCAGGATTTATACTAACCGTGAGTGAATTATTCTTTTAAATATTATGCAGTTTGTATATATTACTAGGCGATTTACCTGCTCAAGTCTAGGGATTTACTGTAAGTGTCTTGCTCCCATTAGTGGGTGTGGGGTGGGCTCTCTTTGTTGAGTGCTCATTGCACACACTCACTGTGGGGCTCTTCACCCCTTATTTGCTATCCCACACTATGGCTACAAGGTGAGCATTAAGCCTATATACTGCACATTCATTTTCACTGAAGATATACTCTTTCCTGGACTGTATGCTATATTGCAATCATCATCAGGATAATGGATGCACCTATCAGGGATTTATTTCCCATCTCTACTTAATTTGGGTTTGAAGCTAAAGTCAGGGTTTTGCAGTGTGCCAGGGAAAAGGCTGGTAAGAGTAGGGAACATATATTCTTATTCTATCCCTGGCACCAGACCAGAAGACTTAGACATGTTTAAACACAAGACACCAATTCAAAGTATATTTCATTAAAGGTGTAATTGATAAATGTACTGTATATGCTTGTATATGTGACTGTGGGATTTCCAAGTCTGCGGTTCCAAGAGACCAGATGGCTACCATACTTGGCGCCACTGAGTCTGCTTGGGACCCGGAGTTGAAAGCCTCGGGTATGCCAAGGTGTTAGAAAAGGAGGAGTACTCTAGTTATATCTGAGTACCCCCATCCTGGGCTAACAAAGTGCTATCAGGTAACCATTTTCCCTTCCCCATACTCTGCAGAGCCTGGACAGTGGGTGGGCTCAATATGCTAAGGCAGAGGTGCCAGGGCCAATAGTATGCCCCTTAGCAGAATCCAAATCGGTACCACCCGACTTCAGCATACCTGAAAATCGGTGATTGGCTGGTAGGAGAATTCCCACGGTCTGATTGGTTGTAGTGGTTTCTGAATGGGACTCCAAAACCTATAAGAAACCTTGCAGCCAACTAGGACCTCAGAATCCAAGCGTCAAACCATCAGTGGCAAATTCAAGTTACGAAAAAGTTACACTTTTCAGGGACGTAGCGGTCACGGCTGATATTGCATTCTGAATTGCATTCCAGGACTTTTGTGAGTACCTTCCGGTTATTGGAAAGGGCTCCTTTTGACGGTGAAGGGGTTAACAAGGCTCATCAATAAACGTTAAGCCCACTTGGTTAACCCTGACCCATGTGGTAGTGTCTTAGAGTGTCAGCTCTGGGACCCAGATGTCGAAAATGTATTACTGGGACTGTATTTTAATTTTGCGACATTAAAGATTTATATATCTTTTGCCTTTACTGGAGAGCTGGGATTTGGGAGATTTCTAGGCTGCAAGTTTCAGGGTGGGTTTGTCAGAGAAAGTATTTACAGAATGTGGGGAATAAAACACAAAAGCGCACCGAGGGTCAAGATTTAATTAAAACATGTTAGTAGTAGTAACAATAAAAACTTACATATATGGGTAAGTACATCCAGTATTAAGGTGCAGAGGAAACAGCTGGTGGTGTCCTGGGCATAAAGAGATGGTGAGAGGCTTACAAGGTAGACCAACGTGCTGGGGCTGCCTGGCTCAGCACATATAGTTCTTACTTCCGGGTTGCAGCTTCTCGCAGGACCCGTGAATAGTAGCCCGCCTCAAATGCCGGTTTAGGGTCTCTGGTTGTTGATGGGACAGCTGGGGGTAGGTACACCTGTGGGCTGACTTCTAGCTGCCACGTAGGGCTTTCGCAACGCGTTCACACAGTTGTTGCTTCATCAGGCATGCCCAGGACACCACCAGGACTGTTTCCTCTGCACCTTAATACTGGATGTACTTACCCATATATGTAAGTTTTTATTGTTACTACTACTAACATGTTTTAATTAAATCTTGACCCTCGGTGCGCTTTTGTGTTTTATTCCCTGCTGTTGCCCGCGTTTGGAGCCATCCTGCGACGGGACCTGTGGAGGAGGGGTGCCTTCACATCACATCAGCTGCAAGAGGGAAGAGTTGATCCACTACGAGATCCTGTTAGGAAGCAAGAGCGCGGTTTGACTTTCTTATTTACAGAATGTGTCTATCTAACGGGGTTCCAAAGTTATTGGTGTGGCAATAGGGGGTTAATCAGGCCACTAATAAAGGCATTATACCTGGCTGATTAACCCTAAACCGTGTTGGGACTGAAGGGGTTAACTGCATGTGCACTACACTGATATTTTTTTCCTTACATCATCTTTATTGTCCCAATTCCCTGGCACCCAGCTCAATCCCTAGCTGCAGCAATAGAAACGTATGTGTACTGTGCCAATTGGATTTGCGACACAAGGGGGAGCTGCGAGCACTAAACCAAGCGCAGATTGAAGTAGCGTGGCTTTGTATGGGTGGGTGTTTTGAAGTATAGGGATCACTTTCTAAGCCCTAGACCTCGCAACCGCAAGGTTAATTGATTAAGTGGTTTATGGTCTAGCTGAAGTACTTTTCTGTCAAAATGTATCATTTACCTTGTTAGCTTCTTAACTTGAAAGGGGGAAAGTATATTGGCATGAGAAGTAGGTTAAACCACAAACCACATCATAGCAGTTCAATTAAGTATACTAACTCACGCTAGGAGTGAGCTAGCACTCTAATTTTTGGAGTGCAGCTAGGAATAAAGAAATCATACACACACATATAAAGTTTATAGTAGTTGCATAAGCAGAACATACTTTTATTAATAAACTGTATTGTACTGATGGTTTAAAATGTAAAGACGGGAAACTTTTTTTGTCTGCCTGGGAATAAATCCTTTAACATGCAAATATGTTAAGGATGAATGAACTGAGGGATTTTTCATCTCCGTACTTCAGAGACACCCTGCAGAGTGGGTGCCTCAATGTCTATGAGAAGTCCGGAGTTGAAAAGCCTCAGAAATCCTAGATGTTAGGATGGCCGGGATATTGTAAGTACCAGATACTGGTATAAAGTATGAGTACTTCACACTTAGTGGCCAAACCCCTGACTCAGGATCACCAGGTAAGGGGTTGACCCGGTATGCTAAGGAGCTTAGCTGTGAGGTTAGCGCCTGCTCTGTGCAAACAGGGATGCAACTTCTGCCCTTTTTGCAAAGTACTGGCAAGTCGGGGATAGGTGGGAAAAAGGTTCCCACGGGCGGGATTGGTTAATAATATCGTAACCAAGGAAAATCCCCCTCTTCTGGAATTTGTTGGAGCTAAGGGTTCCCGAACGAACCCTGTAAGGACCTGTAGGCGGACGCTCACAGAGGTATGCAAGGGAGTCTGGTTATAGTGAAATTAAATAATGCTTTTATTGCACCTGTTTCCTTAACATCAGGAAACCATCCAAACAAGGGGTAAACAAAGCTTCTATTCACTTGGGAGTATTTCTAGTGAAATACTACTGTATGCAGTCCACACTCCCTTTAGATAAGCATGTCTCCCAGCCCCAAACATATAGCATGAAATAAGCAGATATATAAAGTCTCATAAATGAAAGTCTTATCTGTTCCTTGTGGTTTGGAGGGAAAATCTTCTCTGTTCCTGCGTTGCTACCTTTCCTCAGGTTTTGTCAGCATTCAGGTTTAGAAGTTTCCCCTGTGTCTTGAAAGCAGCTCTGCTGTTTCTTCTGGCAGGGATCAAGACAAGTTGTGAGAGTCAAGGACAATCTCTGCTCTATCTCCAAGTTCAGCTCAGGTGTGAGCTAAGGAGTCTCTCTTCCTGTCTCAAAAGACAGGCTTTTCTAAGCAATCTAATCAGGCAGGTGGTGTTTGTTAATTGACTACCAGCAGTTAACCACCACACTGCTGGATTAGAGGCACATTACCTGAACAGGGATAACTCCACTGTTACAGGACCGAACAAACTTTTACCTTTTGGCAGAAATATAGGGGTGGCCACTTGTGCCCCTAGCCAGGAACTGCTACACGGATCCTTTTGCGCACCCACTTGCATGCGTGCAGGGGTGCCCAGAGACTTTGTTTCGTTCCAAGGACAATTGATTTCATTCCCTCATCCCAGTAAGTGTTTTATTAGGTATATACAGTGAAGATTTTGTGTCTGTCTGAAAATAAATAAATTACAATTTATTTTACTCAACTTGTGTGCTCAGTCCAGAATCCCGGTATTAATTTGTGTATAAGTCTTGGTCTCTCGTGACAATGGGACACCCCAATAGTTGTATCCAGGAATTGAGTGAGATTCTCAGATACGGCCAAGCACATTACTCTGCCAAACGCTGACTCTGAAACCGTTATTGCGGCACACCGCCAGGAACACAGCTGCAGCATCATCCAGACAAGGTAAATGGGTATGAAGGGGTTAAACTATATCTGCAGTTATACACAGATTCCTTCGTGTAGCAGAGTTTACCCAATATAGCAAAGATACCCAGATACATACCCGGGTACACTGAACCTAGTGTAGGGGTTCAGGGGGATGCTCCAGCTAAGTTATAAAGCTGAGCATGATTACGGTGTCTAAAAGTTTTAAAGAGTTATTTTTCTAATGTGTGCCAAGAATGAGGCTAGTGAATTTAGGGAATATATACACTCACTCCATCCCTAAAACCTGAATAGGAACTCATACCTTTTAGCACACAGAAAACAGGACACAATATATTTTATTAAATGGTTATAGTTTAATGAGTATATACATATTGGTAACCTGTTTATGAACTGAGGGATTTCAAAGACATGGTTCCGGCCAGCCCAGATGGCAAACAAGCTTCGTACCTCTGTGTCTGTGCGGAGTCCGTACTTTAAAGCCTCAAGGATGTTAAGGTGTTAGAACAGGAGGAGTATTGCAGTTCTGCTTGAGTACCCATGTCCCACTTTTGAGAACGTAGCGGTCGCGTCTGGCATTGCATGACGAAAACAGTTCCAGGACTTTTGTGAGTAACTACCGGTCATTGGAAAGTGCTCTAAAAAGGTCATCTTAGTGAATTTAGTTCCAGAAACAGATTTATTCGTTAGCCCCATTCCCAGTAAGTGTGTTAACTTTGTAACTTGTGTTACATTGTGTGTATGTCTTTTCGTGAAATAAATGACAATTTATTTTACCATCTTGTTTTGCTCAATCAATGATCCCGGTAATAAAAAGGTGTTAAGAAACCTGGTCTCCTGTGACAGGCTTTTAACTGGTGGCAGCGGTGAGATCGATTGAGCCTATGTTATAAACTCTGCGGGGTCTTATAACATAGCAGGAAACTCGAAGATTGCGAGCTCCCAAAACAAGCAGTAACTTACACACGTTTCACAAAGCAGGAAAAACACAGGTTCTCTTTACACCTTAGCACTCTATTTCTACATTTAGGTCTTGGGCCCATTTTAGCATGTAAGAATGGTTTCGCGTATTTACAGATGACTCTAACCCAACGTATATATCTGATATCAATCCTCTCTGGTAAGTACCTTTTTTACAATACATTTAAAAGTTTGATAAGTTAGGGAAACTTCCGTTCTGTGAAATTGACAAGAGAAAATGCCTAATTTGAATATATTTAAAAAGGTGAAAATCTTGCGTTTGATATTTTTTTTTGATATTCTGGAAGGACAAAACCCTCCCCTTTTACACTAGGTTGCTGCTATTTTAATATCTAAATTTTGAAATGGGGTAAATTGCCCCCGGGAAAATTGGAGTTAGCAGGGATGTGTTTGCTCGAGCCTTCCGAAAAAGGTAATAACCCTCTAAATTAATTAACTGTCCAGTTATGAGTTTCATCCCACCATGTTTCAGTAATGCCTATGATATAATACTGGTCCCTTGTAGCTATTAATTCAAGCTCACCCATTTTATCTGTCAGGCTTCTTGCATTAGCAAGCATGCATTTAAGTTTTTTTCAGTCTGTACTATTATCTTCTTATCTGCTCCTGCCATTCTGTTCCAATCGGGTTTAAAGTTTAGAAGTTTTTTTTAGAACTATCTGTATTTAATATGGGTGTCTCCCTGCTTGCCAAAGTCCCACTTTTTCCCATTCTATATACATGACCCTTTGCTATTTCCCCATCATCTATCTATTGTATTTAGTTTGTTATCTGTTTCTTGTCTCTTCCCCTCCATCCTAGTTTAATATCTACTTCAACCTTTTTATCATTCTCCCTCCTAGCACAGAAGATCCCTCTTCATTGAGGTGCAATCTGTCTCTACCATGAAGATAGCACCTCTAAGAAAAAGAGTCCTAGTGCTCTTAAAATCCAAAAACCTCACTCCTAAACCACTTTTTTAGTCATGCATTAACCTCCCTAATTTCCGACTGTCTCCCTGGGGTAGCGCATGGCCCTGGTAGTATTTCAGAAAATACTACCTTGGAGATACTACCTTGGAGAAATACTACCTTAAGCTTGCGGCCTAGAATCCTGAAATGAATTTTTTATGCCAATGTGTACCAAGAACGCCGGGTTAGTCCCAACCCCTCCCAACAAATATGTCAGATAAAATAACAGAACATTATATTCTGTTGGGACAGGAGGATAAGATCCAATCTAACAGTCAATGTCTAGAAGATTTGATTGAGTAGGTTGAACAATTTGGTTACATTTTGTAATTTTAAGTGTGTATCAATGTTGTTGTTTTAAGTCAAAAGAGGTTGAAGTCACCAAGAACTAACAACTAATGTTAGTCACGATTCAGTAGTAATTATGTGTTTAGGCTTCTAAATAAAGCACCGTGCAGTTAGTTCCTATGATTTTTGTAGTAAGCTATGAATATTTATATGACAGATACCCCTTTTGGGAATTTAAAAGTTGGGTTAAGGTAATGATGTTTGGCAGTTTAATTTATTGTGCTAGATGTGCTGTTTTTTAGAACACACCAACAATATTCAGTAGGTAATGCAAAGCTTTTGAGTAAGCTAGGATTTATGATTACATAGCTGAGCACCCAGAGGAGGAGATTATTAACTGGGAAAGAGAGTAAGATTTAAATGAGGTCACAATAAAGAAGGAATTGCGGTCAGCAACATTAACATTATAAGTACTTCAGATAATAGATGCAAGCTATGATCCTTACAACTGTAGACTTGAAAAAAGTGTTGAGTAGGTTTCAATGGTTGATAACGGAAAATGTAGCATAAAGTACATGGCATTTTTTGCATCCAAAGACAGTGCTTGTTTTTTCGTCCTCTTGTAGTTACGCTTCTTTTCAGATTGCAGTTTAACTTCCTATTGTAATACACTTAAAAATATTGCCACTTTAAAATATGGGACAATGCTGCTAACCCCCTGCAATTCTGCCTCTCTAGTATGTGTCTAAATATATAGCTCTAGAGCAACTAATCACAATTACATTCTGCTCAGAAATATGTCAATTAACAAATGAGAGGCATAGAAGACACATGTTTATTATTTTAAATCAGACAGTTCTCATACTTATGATAGTCGTTGCAATTGCTAATATTTTCAGGCACAGATATAAATTTTAGAAGCAGCAGCAGCAGCAGCAGCAGCAGCAGCAGCAGCAGCAGCAGCAGCTGCAGTTAAGAGTGTATACATGAGAAAAGAAAGTTGTCTGTTTGCGCTACATAACAGCTGAGGAAACCTCTCCTGGATTATAAATAGCCATCGGGCAATCAATTAGGCCTTTAAATTGTCCTTGTTTTTTAATGGCCCTATTATTTATATTCTTCTGATTTTTGGGGGGTGTAGGGGAATTAGATGTCAACAAAACAGAGCCATTTTACAAATGACAAAAATGACTTCTCTGTGGGTAGGGTAAGTGACTTTTAGTTATAATTAACCCCAATTGTGCCAACGAGGCTGCCTAGGCCCTACAAGAGCTTCATTAAAGGTCCTTAGTGGAACACAAACTGATGTAGCAAGATTTCCTTTTCTCAGTACCACAATTTCTTATGGTGCTGTGACTACGTGAGATCGTGCATCAAAAACAGAAAGGAATAATGCGGTGAGGAAACCTGCTTTTGATTGGGAGCCCCATAGAATGAATACTTCTGAGCTATCTGTGTGGAAACCATACACTGTGGAGGAGCTGTGCAGAGGGACACAGCACACACTTTTATGATACAGAAACAGTCTCTGTGAGTGTGCCCGGTCCCAGAGCAGCTCAGAAGGTAAGAAGCAATCTCCATGTCTTTTCGACCCCTTGATGATGTAGATAACCGTGTATGGGTATATACGTCAGAGAGGGAATACTTGTGATGATAGAGAGGATTTGGCCCGGGATTAAAGGGGTTACACCCCATTTGGCCAACCTCTACTCTCACCTGGGAAGCAAGGGGTTAACTGGACTGAGGTCCAGTAATGTGTTTTGCCTTGCTTCAATATTCAAATGTTTATTCCCTTGTGTAAATGTATTGTGTTATCCTGGTGTTTGCACTCACACATACACTAGGGTTGATGCGGGAGGGAATGGGTTAATGTTAAAATGGTGATTATAGCCCTTTGTGTAATTTTCCCGATTTTTCAGGCTCCATTTAGCAGCCGTCCATAGGTCGCCATTGAGCCTCCATGCTTTCTAATGGCAGAAGTAGCGGTTTTGGACCTGTTTTCCAGCGACGACCAGCAGGTGGCATCCGAGAGGAGGAGCGGCGGTTTCCCATTGTAAGTCAATGGGCTCATTGACTTCAATGGAGATTCCTCAACACCGGCCTCGAGGAACAGGTTGGCAGCCATCCAAACCGCAGACCGCAAAAGCGTATACAATGTCTTTTAAAAGAGTTTAATCACTTTGGTCAAGTTCAATGACAATTGGCGTGGGAATCTTGGGTTCTAGGGCCCCTGGGAATAAAGTTATTTTTGTCCCTACCCCCTAGGAATCCCCACACACGATCCACACCGGGTCCGGGAATGAGGGACCCCCGTAAGGGGACGAGCGTTAGAAGGAGGGTCGCACCATTGAATCTAATGGCGGCGGGCGCCATGCATTGTCAATGGCGGCGCCGGCCATTGATTCCAATGGGGAAAAGCCGCATGGCGAAAAAACGACTAAGTGTGAAATGTGGAAATGTGGAAATGTGGAAATGTGTAAGTCCATATCTCCGGTTCTGGAATGACCAGAGGGATGGGATTTGGGTGGCATATAGCCAAGGTTCCGGCTTTAATGCATGCCCATTCCCAGCGCCCTCAGACCAACCAGAGTGTGGACGCAGGTAAAGATTTGTGAATTTTCTCATAGACTTCAATGGAGGCGGTTCCTCCATTGAAAGTCTATGGAGGGAAACTCAATTGACAACAACGGCGGAGTTGCTCCCTTGAAACCCATGGCGGCGGAGCCTGTTGTTTTCAATGGGGATTTAGTGAAACACTGAGATTTCTTTTATTATAATAAAATATGAAACGGTTTATGTGATATTTGTATAACTCCGGTTCCATAGGTCGTAGCGGGCTGAAAATTGGACCCTATAGTGTACCACTTCCGACATTAAGTTTGGACCCGCTGGACCTACCAGAATTGGGTATTTTAATATGTGTAGGTATTAAAATGTATATGGGGTTTTGGTTCTGCTCTGAAAACTTCAGACTCCATCTGCTATGTTAATAGGCAGGAAGAGCATCCTGCAACATAGCCCGGTGAGCAAAGGCTGACTGCCCTAATTGTTTATACTGGGGGCAGGAACCAAGGAACTGAGGGGCCTATGCAGAGAGTAGCGATAAGCGCAATCTCGCCAGGTTTTCGCCAAATATGTCTACAGAAATTTAGTAAATGGCGAGAAACTGGCGAGATGAGGAAAAAACGCCAGTTTTTTTTTTTTGTTTTAAAAACTCGCCGCGCGGGTGGCGAGAAGCAATATCTCGCCAGTTTTAAAACCCGCCGTATGCAGGTAGCCCCGATCAGCATCTCGCTGCTGATCGCGCCAATAAAATGGCACGGGGTGGGGGGTTACTGTGGGAGGGTATGTAGGCGTCCCGAGTGGTGGGTGAGGGTGGGTTAACCCCTTAATGACTGTAGCGGGTAATAACCGCTATGGTGATTAAGGGGTTAGGGGACATTACTTTGGATGTTTTCATTCTTGTGTCTGTTTTGCAGCAGTGGAGGGGGCATGGGCAGGATGAAGATGAGGATGGCCTTCATCGTGGCAACCGGTAATGGGTAAGTGCTATATGTATTTAATATATTTATTCTTGTTTATGTATTTTAAATACACAGTGGGTGTTTGTTGTTTATTGCAATGTTTATTGGGGGCAATTGTCCCCAATAAACATGCTATTCTGCCTTAACCCTTCATTGCCTTAGCGGCTATACGCTATGGTAATGAAGCAGCATTTCTGTATTTTAATAATATTGTGCGGGAGCAGGGGGCCCCCTGAGCTGAACCGCATTGATTTTTGGCTCAGAGACCCCCTGCTCACTTTACACTATTATTAAAAATAAATTAATGTTGCTTCGTTAACGTAGCACATAGCCGCTAAGGTAAGGAACGAGTGTTTATTGATATGGGTGTTTTACTGATAGTGTAGATGTGCAGAGGGTCTCCGGAGCTGAACCGCTTTGGTTTTAGGTCCGGGGACCCCCTGCTTCCAGAGATACAGGCTCCTTTATGGGGTGCCGGTATCCCTCTGCTTTCTTTACATTCCGCGGTCACGTGATCGGGACCTTTAAATGCAGAGGGATACCGGCACCTCATAACGGGGCCTGTATCTCGGGAAGCAGGGTGTCCCCGGACCTGAAACCAATGCGGTTCAGCTCCGGAGACCCCCTGCACATCTACACTATCAGTAAAAATGTATTTTAAATAATTTTTAATGTGCCGATGTTTGCGCCGAGAGAGCAGCGGATCTCTCTCTGCTGCAAACACAACTCGCCAGGGGACGACTTCTCGGCAGCTTCTCGCCAGGCAGCCGTCTCACCACCGGTTACTCGCCATTATTTCAAATGGTGGTGGTGCATTCATTCGCCAGGGATTCGGCCCTCCCTGCATACAGCGAGGTTAACACGCCAACAACTTGGCGAATTGATACCCTGGCGAATGCCATTTTTCCCTGAGTGTTTTTTAAGTGCGATACTTCACACTTACAATGGAAGCCAAAATCTGCTTCAAAGAGCTTCAAAGAGATTTTTGCTAGACAGCTCGGCGCCTTGAGTGTAAGAGAAGGGTTAAAATGGTATATAAGTCAGAGTCCCCCCTTACTCAATTGTCTTCATGTGTCCTTCATGTTTCTTCATGATCTGCATGTATTGCTGTGATGTCAACTGAATTATGGAAGAAATGGCCCATCCTGTATTCTGATGGCTTTCTTGTCCTAACCTTTAAGTAAGTGTCCATATTTTGTCTGTTATTTGTATATCTCGTGTGTTCACCTTTATCAAGGAATAAATTATATTTTAATATATCTAAGTCTCGTCCGGTTCAACCCAGTTATATCTTTGGTGGTGTATTATTAATAGCCTGTCACAAAGCTCCCGTCACAATACTATAGGAACATATTCGGTCATCAACGTCATCAAACGGGTTGGATAGGACATTTCACACTATCCATCCCCCTGATTATGTAGATTACCAAATATTGTCCTTTAGTATTCCCGCCTCATGCCGTAAATACAAATATTCGGTCATCTTCATCTTTAAGGGGTTGAATAGACATAGAGACTGCTTCTTATGTTCTGTGCTGCTGTGGGACAGGGTACACTCACATAGACTGCTGTGTCCCAATGCACAGCTCCTCCACACTGTCTGGCCTTGAAGAATTAATGCTGTGGGGATCCCATTAAAATGCATGGTCCGCCATAGTGTTAATCCTCCTGGGCTGCAATCGATTCCCTCAGGAACTGTCCTCAGCACCGTGGATTTTTGCTTGTTCATCTCGTCTTTCTACATCTGTAAATTTATATGTGGAAAGGAGGTGCATGCAAGTTAATTTACAGATGATAAAGTGTAGCTGTAACTTTCAAAACTGGAAGTGGAAAGCCAATGGGGCAAGACGAGATACATTGAATGTTATTAAAGCGCTTAGTGGTGTGCTAGCAACACCAATAAAAGAACTATGTATCAAGTAACTAATAGCAACTGTAGTTCCAGATGATTGGAAAACAGCAAGAGTAGTACCCACTTTCCAAAAGTTCCGCCCACTGTGCCAGTAATGCGAGTATAATAGAAACCATCTGTGACAGGCTGAAGAAAAGAAATCCTAGGATTGCAGCAGTGCACAGCCAAATAGGAGAAGGGGACCAGCAAGGTGTGGGTTAAAAATATATTTATTGATACTGCATGGTAACGGGGACACACACTCTGATGCGTTTCGGACAAGGATTGTCCTTTATCAGGCTGAAGTCAGCTACTAACAGTTATGCCTGGGAGAAATACGCCTGAGTGCTTCATCCAGCACTCAGAGGGTTAACCCAGGAGAATAAGATGAACAATCAGGAAGTAAGCAGGCACCTGACAACCAGCATGATGAGATATAAGAAAGTCTTTGTTGGTAATCAGGTGGCTGTCTCAGAGCTATCCTAGACAAGCTGCTATGCAGATGGATTCACAAGTATCTCTCTAAAGCACAGTAAGAACTGCTCATATTGTTTTCGGACTGTTTGATATGTTAACGGTTTGGTAATGGATTAGCCAACCAGCCTGATAGATAGGTTGGAGTGTTAGTAAGTTCTCCCAATGTGCAGGTTTAATTTGCTATGTTTTGTTTATGCCTTAAAGGGACATTGTGCCCTCATGTTTAGTTATACTGTGGAGCAATAAAGCCATTCAACTTTTGCTCTAAACCTGAAAATACACGTTTGGACTATTGTCTGACCTCGGCTACAGGCCGTCCTGCCACAGGTGGTATTAGAAGTGGGATTAAAGGACAGCCCCTGCATCAGAAGGGCCACACATTGAAAAAAAAATGGAGACATTTTTTTCTCAGTTCCTGGAGCAACAGGTCCAGCTAGCAGAGAAACAGGCTCAGCAAACAGAATGGCTGATTAAACAGCAAGCAGAAAACCAGGCCAAGCAAAATGAGAGGCAGGCTCAGCAAACAGAATAGCTGATTAAGCTGCAAGCAGAAAACAAGGCCCTGCAAACAGAAATGCTCCTCCAAATGCTGGCTCCAGGTCCAGCCTCAGTCAGATTTCAAATAACCCACCGGTGATGCTGCCTAAAATGAAGCCAACCGAAAACCCAGAGACATTCCTCTTCACTTTTGTAAGGGTAGCCACGGCCCACGGCTGGACAGTTGATCGCTGGGTAATGACTCTGGCTCCACTCCTCATAGGAGAAGCTCAGGCAGCCTACCAAACCCTGCTATTCTGGATCGCCAAGGCATCACCACAGAGACCTACCGACAGCAGTTCCGGACGGTCAAATACACAAACAGAGACAGACCCCGGGTCATAGCCCACCGCTTAGTAGACTTATGTACCAGGTAGATACAACCCGAGAAGCATACCAAGGCAGAGATCCTTGAACAGTTTGTGCTCGAGCAGTTCATACAAATACTGCCCCCCACCTCCTGCTCCTGAGTAAAAAGACATTCTGCATTTTCCCTGGATTCAGCGGTCCGCTTAGGGGAAAACGTCCTGGGCAACGACAGCCAACAGGATAGCTGGGATCGGTCCGTGCAAACACCAGTTGCTTCTGGTGATGCCAGAGGTAGGAGAGCAGACAATCGAGTGGTCTACAACCCGCCAGCTCTGGAGGTACAGTCATCCCGGTCAGAAGACCCTTTCCCATCTCGGAAGGGTCCCAGTAAAGACTCCCACAGAGATGCCTGTCCCGGACCTGAGACCATTGGATCACCAAGGGGAGGACGCAACTCACGGTATCCCCCAAGAGCCTGGACTCCTGGCACCCATCCGGTGGGGAGGATTCCACCACCATACAGAAGGGAGGATCCCATCCCACAGCGGAGTGGTCCAAACGGTGAACCCCATTGAGAGCCCCCGCTGACAATCGAGTTTGCTGGCTCAGGAGAGGATGAGATGGACTGTTCCTATGGCACGATCCGTGGTTGGTCCCGGCATCTCTGGAGGGGAAAACCGTAACAGCCCTTGTAGACTCGGGATCTGGAAAGACTCTGATCCTAGAAGGCCTAATTCCCAACAACGACTATCCTATGACGCTCCATAGAATATCGAATGTATCCATGGTGATACAAAGAAATACCCGACGGCGAACATCATCCTTCGCATCAATGACCGGGAGGCTAGACTGCTAGTCGGAGTTGCTCCCTGGCTACCTGCTCCTGTTCTACTTGGCCGAGACTGGCCCCACTTTGGAAAATTGTTGGCCCCTACTCCTACAGGGCCTACATTCCCGGTCCCAGAGATCCCCAGGAACCTGTTCCCTTTATCCCCAGAGATTTTTCCCCATAGACACCGCATCCCGAAGACACGTAAACAGAAACATGTGGAAAAGAGGACTAGTTAAGAAAGGCTGGGACTCTTGTAACGTTACTGCACCGACACACTTTATTCGAGCAAATACCCAGTATGTACCTGGCAGATACCTGGAATGCGCCGCTCCTCACCTCTGACAAGCCCCGTTGCGTTTGCCTTCCCAGCCTGGGTTCATGCCTGGCTGACGGGCGGCTGATCTGTTAAATGATAATGATTAGGATTTAATAGGCTGCAATGCTTCGCGTGTCTACCAGATGGCATAAATTCATGAATTGTAATGCAGTATATATATATATACTGTGCAGTATTGCAGCCAGCGGGAATAAAATGCTTCAATCCCTGCCTGGAAAATACCTCAATGCACTCGGGCAGAAAACAGTCACAAACCTCAATACACCCGGGTATACCCGAATTCGAGGGACTAGCCGAGCTCGAATAAAGTGTGTCGCCAGTGTAGTCAGCCCAAAAGACTGCAAGTCATGGCAGGAGATGACCATGGTGGGGAACAGACAGATATGGGAATTTTGCCAGACCTGGCTCTTCCTGACTTCTGTCAGAGGCAGAGGGAAGACCCAGCTCTGGCTAGACAATATGAGAAGGTGGTACGGGTCAACGATAACATAGTGAATGAACAAGGTGTAAGGGTGTTTCCACATTTCGAACTATTGAATGACATCCTATATCGTGTGAATAAGTTTACACAAATAGGGGAGGTCATTCGACAAATGTTAGTCCCTAAAGGTTTGATTAAAACAGTGTTTACCCTAGCCCATAATCTCCCATGGGGTGGTCATTTGGGCAGAGATAAGACCACGGCCGCATCTTGTCCCGGTTTTACTGGCCAGGCATACATGGGGACAACATGAAACTATGTGAGACATATCCTGAATGTCAATTAACTAGCCAAAAGGGACAGAAGCTGGCTCCCTTGGTTCCTCTGCCATTGGAATCAGTCCCATTCAAGAGGATTGGTGTGATCTGGTAGGACCTTTAGAACCCTCTGTGAAGGGACATAAGTTCATACTAGTGGTTGTAGATTATGCCACCAGATATCCTGAGGCCTTCCCTCTGAGATCAGCTGAGCAAAAAGAGGAATAAAAACGGAGCACTATATCCAAAACTGGCTGGGCCAGAATAAAAACAAGGATGCGTTCCCATAATAAAAATTGAAGCTTATTTTAATGGAAAAAGAACAAAAAAATCACACCAATGCTTTTCGGACTAACAGTGCTTATTGAGCAGTTTGTGGCAGGCCAGCCCCTCCTCTTCTAGGTATTAGTATGCATTTAGCGTAGGGACCTGCTAAAGAGACTTACCTGACGTGGTTAGCAGGCTGGCATTATTTGATCAAGGATGTTATACCAAAAGTCTCTTTTTCTTATAGGTATTTACACCATCATACTATATATATTATATATTCCCCATTGATTGGCTATCCCTATGGGAGAAGCGCAGGGATTCACTTTCTGTTTGCACATTTGTATGGCCATTCCTTACATAGCTGCATGCTTTTACATGGAGAAGCGCAGATGATTATATTTGTTACATTTATTGTTGGGCCGATTTTAATCCTTTGCAGCTCCGTCCTAGAGGGCAACACTACTATGGTGTAATTGAATATATTAGCCAATCACCTGCAACTGCTTATTGAGCAGTTGTGGCAGGCCAGCCCTCTTCTTCTAGGTATATAATTCCTAGCAAGTCCCCTTATTCCACTCACTTAAATGTGAGTATCTGTACTGGTATATACCAGTTTTTAATTGCACTAGTTATACAAGATATGCTTTGATATTTTAACCCCTTCTGGGCTTTTTCACTAAACACTAGTATGCATTTAGGTAGGGACCATGCTAAAGAACTTAACTTGACGTGGTTAGCAGGCTTGGCATTTTATTGCAAAGATTGTATACCAAAAGTCTTCTTTTTTTCTTTTAGGTATTTACCACCATACATATATATACAGTATAATTCCCCATTGATTGCTATCCCTATGGGAGGAAGCGCAGGGATTCACTTTCGTTTTGCACATTGTGTATGGGACATTTCCTTCACAGCTGCATGCTCTTTACACAGGAGAAGCGCAGTGATTATATTTGTTTACATTATTTTTGGGCCGATTTTAATCCTTTGCAGCACGCTCCTAGAGGGCAACAACTACTATGTGGTGTAATTGAATATATTAGCCAATCACCGCAACTGCTATTGAGCAGTTTGTGGCAGGCCAGACCCTCCTCTCTTCTAGGTATATAATCTCTAGCAAGGTCCCCTTATTCCACTGTCACTTACATGTGAGTTATCGTAATGGTATATACCAGTTTTTATTGCACTAGGTATACAGCATATGCTTTGATATATTTTAACCCCTTTGGGCTTATTCACATAACACTAGTATGCATTTAGCGTAGGGAACCTGCTAAAGAGACTTACTTGACTGTGGTTAGCAGGTTGGCATTATGATCAAAGGAGTTATACCAAAAGTTCC
>WSYH01008796.1:6287-27840 GCA_036426205.1 Ascaphus truei | reverse complement strand
CCCACCACTTGGTATAATATAAGTAGAATATAGAGTTAAGGACCAGTGGTATTAAAAAATAGTTACCTGCTGTTTCTTAACAATAGTTCTCTTCCCAAGTTTTAGGAGACTTATCACATTATGAACTATTATACCTTCCAGGCCCTCACTTGGCCCTGCCGTTTAGCGGCACACGGTATAACCTGAGTTTATGGCAATAATATAAAACAACAATAACAATACCTGATCAGTATAATATTGATAAACTCACGTGATTCATGGTGTCCCGTCACTCAGGTAGGTTGCCCATAAAGAACAAACTGTCTACAGATTACTCAAACAATTAATCTAATGGCTTTTTTGTTAAAAAGAATAAAGCCTTACCTTATTCCAAGTGCGCACGTTTGAGTAATGTAGCAGCTGCTCCGTCTGGGGTCTCCTGGTCCCGAGGTATTGGGGTCCCTATTCAAGGGGCGCCATCTGTGAAAGCGTAGAAATAAAATCAATGAGTCAAGGGTTCAAAGTAACAACGTGAGTTTATCTGCACCAAGGTACAATTGAGAGAAAAGAATTCAAAAATGAACTCAAGCCTCTGAAAACATATTGCTTGGTATCACATTTTTATACATTTCAAAATGAGTAATACGCCCCTTAAGGGGGATGGCTTAGAGATGAAAACAATATGATGACTTATACAAAAATATATATTGATATATAAATATGCTGCATACGCTATATTCTTATCCTATAATTTACCATAATGTGGGCCTCTTGACCTTGTGACATAAAGGAGTTTCCCTGTTCAGCCCTGTGTGTTACTGTATCTGTCAGATAACAGAACCTAAGGTCAGCAGAATTATCTAAGACAGGAAAAACCTCTTACGAATGCAACTTCAATTTCTTTCCATGACTCGTAGGAATTACACAAGGGCTAGTTACATCTAGGAGCGATACACTGCAGAATCAAACATTACAGATCATACATGAATAAAACAGATAAGCATTCATACAAGCAAACACTCAAAATGGCGGTTAGGCCAAAATAGAGGTGATGATAGTCTGTCCTCATATAGCCTGAGCCACACACATTATCTCAATCTTGACAGTCCTCTCTTTTTATTCTTTTAAGGATAATTTCAGATAAAACTTAGAAGCGTTGCGCTGGCCTGGAGGGTCCAAATTTGCATGACTTTGATAGTTCTGGAAACTCACAGAGCTGCTGGCTATCATATCAGCCAGGTTGGTCTTTCTGCCATCATCTTCATCTGTATTCCATTGAGGAGTACTGACTTTTCCTTCTGAGATGGCATCTTCCGTGGTGTCGTCTTTGATCAGTGGCATGGCCTGGGTAGAGGGTGTTACACACCTTTACAGTATAGATTTACTGCACATGACACAGACATACAAAACAATCAGAACTGCAAGCACACAGACAAATCCATTCATCAGTTTCGCTCCTAGGAAACCAACCAACTTGGTAATTCCTAACGGATCCCATCCCTCATCTCCGCCTTTCCTTAATCTCTCCTGTATCTCTGCGATCTTCTCTAGCTCATGCTTAATCTTACCACTTTGATCTCTAATAAAAACACAACATTGCTCTTTAACGAGGGCACATACACCCCCCTTTGATGCTAAAATATAGTCTAAAGCCATTCTATTCTGTAGGGCTATTAATCTAATCTGTACCTGTTCCTGGTTGAGTAAGTTAATGGATGTAGTCGTATGATTGAGGACATCATCCTGTACATCTGTAAGTATATTGAGCCTGTCATATAGCAACCCAACTCCTACATTAGGAAATAAGCTAGCCCAAAATTGTTCTTTCCATAGACTACTTTTCAACCCCTGTGTGTTGGAAGTGGCTCTGCTCTGCCAGTGGGTAATTCTTTAGTCATTGTAAAGGCAGGTACAATTGTACCTAGATAGTAAGACCCTGTCCAACCAAATGGTAATACTCTGTAGGCCCATTTTCCACAAAGCCAATACACTCCTTGGTAAACTAGAATTTGTGCAAGCACTTTTTACTATCTCAATTAAAACTGAAAAATTAAGGCCACATCCTTCCTGTAAATTTTTAGTTCCAGGCTGTAAATATATGTTTACACAAGTTTCATTAGTTGGTGGAGGCACCTGGACCATAAATTGATTGTTGTTCCCAGTGTAATTTCCACCTACAGGAACCTCATTTACCAGTGGAATTCGGTTTAGAAGTTTAGAAAAGTTCCCTGTAAACAAATTCAAATTAACATTTCATTTTTTTTAAAATTCGGCATTAGTGTAAGGTATCCCTACTCAAGGGGTTAAATGTAATTATCTCTTACGTCATTGGGGGCCACTAGAGTATGGCAGGGAATCATTGTATATATTCCCTTGTGACCCATTAACCTGTGTAGCATTGTGCGAGATTGCATGATTGTTTGCAAAATGATGTGACCACAAAACAATAAACATTACAAATATTTCAAAACTGATCATCCCTTATCATCTGGATGGCGTAGGCTGATCTTGCCTAGCGAGGCATACATCTTAAAAACACACTCTAAAGCATAAAAAAATAATATTGAGTCCTGAAAAAACAAATTGTTCGTTTAAGACCGGGCCTTGATAATATTGAGTCCTGAAAAAAAACCAAATTGTTCGTTTAAGACCGGGCCTTGCCTGAAGTCTTAATTCCTCGGTGGTTAAATGTTCTAGGATTATTGTGCCTAGATACACTAACTGTTGGTCAGTGGTCAGGGAAAACCCGTCAAAACACTGGCTTGATGATTCTTTGTTAGCTGTTTACGGTGGTGCCGGCACTTTTTTCTTGCGATGATGCTGCTTTGTATTCTCCTTGGTAGACTGTATAAGCTGCAACTAAGTTTGGAGAGGCTTAAACATTTCATTAATAAAAGTACAAGAAGAGCGCTTTTAGCCACTATAATTTTGTATCAGCACAAATTTTTTGTTTTTCACCAATGTCTTGGCATCCGCATATAAAATAAACACAAAAATGCCTTGCTTACCATCTACAAAAGAAAGAAATCAACGGTGCATAGGGAAGTATCGTAAGAGAACACTGATAAGTGACAAGAGGTTGTCACTAAAAGTCCCTAAAGCTTGCACTCATTGTAAACAGTAAAATATACATAAAGTACCAATTATTATATATAACTAGTACCAAATTATTACAGACCAAATGGGAAATATCCACATAAACCTAACTATAACACAACTAAAACGTATACAACTTTTTTACAAGCTAAAAACTGACGAAATGCATAAAATGACAACTAATAAACCATAAATAAGAGTCCCCATGTGAACGAAACGGACAGTATACGGTATACAAAAATGCTAGTATGAACACGAGTGTAAAGCCATATCAGAACAAGAGGGGCCAGTGTCCATAATATTCTAACAATGCTAATTAGATTCACCACAAAACACTGCGTAGTAGCAGCTTATCACATTAATACTTAGTTCCCAAACAGGCTCAAAATATAGCTACCCAATAGTTATGCTGGAAAATGTAAAGAAGAGGAGTATATCCCTCTCTACATGAATATTCATGAAGTAACGCTGTGTTAGATCAGACCAAACGTCTGCAGAGTATCTGTCCCCGTCCAAATTGTTTCCTATGTAGGTAGTGCATGCACGAGAAGAATCACACTGACACCAACTTCAGAATGATTATGCTTTTTTTTTTTTGTTACAGCCCGTGTTTTCTTATATAGGGGCTCGGGAGAGATTGTATGCAAAAAGGGGCTGTCTTATCTAAGGGTTGTGTGCAAATGCACATGTCAGTGTCTCATTGGTTCTTGTTAGGTCATGCCCTTGTATGGTCTTGTTATTGTAGTTTAGTGGACACATCAGCTTTGGGTGTAGTTCCGGGTTGGGCGCCATCTTCCATACTCAATGGGAGGGGGAGCTGCGGTAGCCATTTTGAGTAAGGATCATAGGCATAGCGAGGTACACATTACAGATGAAGAAATAGGCATTTTATCCAATCCATCACAACATGTTGCTATGTGTAGCAATGAGTAGACAGCACCAAAACACAACACAGTATGAATGGAGTCATATCGGCAAGGAATGTTCAAGGATAAATAACAAAACACACACAAGGTAATGTTGCAATGAACAAAATAGGCAGAGTCCGCATATCGACAGGTGTGTTATGGAAAATCATATAAATTATCCTCTCTTTTGTTCATATGCAAATCCTATGCCATGTGAATAATATACGACATAAAGGATGATGGTATTTAAAACATCAGCAGCTTGAGATTTAAATATATATATATATAGATATATATATATATAGATATATATATAGATATATATACAGTGGTCGACAAACCTATACACTTGCTCGCCCCGGGCGAGTGGATTTAACATCGTGGCGAGCGCCTATTGGCCCAAGCAGCATACGTTTGGTACTAGGTGGCGAGTAGATTTTTTGGTGATTTGTCAACCACTATATATATATATATATATATATACACACACACACACACACACAATGAATTTGACAATAGCTACTGCTTAAAAAATAAAATCTGGATAGCCCACAGTTGCATTCTTTAAAATGAGAGGCTATAGATGAGGGTTCAAATTGAGACACCTTTTGGAGGGAAAGGAGAGGTAATGGTTAAAAGTTATAAAAATACATCACATATGCAGTTAACTTTATAGGAAAAATTATTTCATATCTGATTTTATGCTTGCTCGTTTATATTGTACGCTTTATGAAGTACCGATTATACTTTTGACACTATTCAAATACGGAAATACATATTAAATATTGTATTATTAATAAAACAATTATAACAAATAGAATTAAAAACATCTAATTAGAACAAATAGAATTGAAATGTGTTTACTGGTTTCTGCGTAGAGGTAATTTGGATACTGCGTGTGGGGATTATAACCCCTTCTTGTAATAATTCCTCCATAATAGGGACTATGCCATCTAAAGCATTTCTGCTGAGGGGTATTGGCCAATTCTGGGGAGGACAGCTTTGGGAAATAATTTAACCCGTACTGGTGCAGCAGACCAGACGTACCCAGTACTGTTGCTGGGAGATGCCCATAAACTATGAGGTATTTATCCTAAAATGGATACAAAAAAACAGAAAGCACAATAAATAATCATAATTTCACACTTCTCTGATACAGAGCAAAATGAACTTTAAAAAAAATAAGATAAAAACCCAAAACAGACCTGTTTGATCCTGCAAACTCAGTACAAAAATAAATAAATTACAGAATCATTCTCTTTCCCCATATTATAACTAAGCTGCTTTTAAACATTTTTTTTTCTTTCTCAGCTTCTAGTTAACTTTTTATGCCTGGAACGTGGTCTTTGTACATTCCTTAAGCTGGAGGAGGGGGGCCAGCCCGCTTGGCTGCTTTTAACCTTCCCTCTTTTAAATGACTGCTGTTCAAAAATCAGACAAGACCAGTGTATTTCAGAAAACAAACCGTTAGTTTCCTATTATAAGTTTGAACAGAGAAACCTTGATAACTTAAAAAACAAAAACAAAACCATCTCTGCAACCCTTCCTATAAAACAAAAATCTTATTGTTTTATTTCCTATTTATTTCTAATTCCTTATCTTTCTTACACACGCACGCGCACACACGCGCACACACGCACACACGCACACACGCACACACATTCTCTGAGTTTATCTTCCATCAACATTCATTCTACTTTCTACGGGCAATTAACAAAACTCCAACATTCTATTAATCCTGTGGGCCAGAGTGAAACTTAGTAAAGCTTCCTTACTCCATAAGATCAGACTCTTTCTTATGTCTAATATTATTATTACAATAGAAAATAAACATTTACTTTTTAAAACTTTGCGTTCTAGATATACCTCGCTTCAGTCCTGACTCCTCTAAATAGCACATAAAATTTAAATTTAAAACTTCCTTATATCCTACTTCATATTTTATTTGTATCAATAGATCAATTAAATATTGTAACACAGTATCTCCCACTTAATAAAAATAAACCGGCGCCAAAAGGAATGAAATTCTGACCAAATGTAGTCCAATTCAAAGGGTTGGGATGAGTTCCATAGAAGTGTCCTCAATGCAATCTCAAACAAACATATAAGACCACAACATAAAGGAGAAGAGAAAAAGGATCATAGTGCAACTAAATACAGACAACAAATCACTGATATAGTGTACAAATATAGACAGTAATTTAATATATAATTAAAAACTACACATAAAAACAACAAACAAATGCTTGTTGGGCAGGGAACACACTAATAAAGTGATGGCATCCAGTGGGGCTAAAACTGAAACCCTACTTACAGCAAAGCTGAATGGTAAAAGCCTGTATTGCAGTCACACAACCCTCCGTGGCCTGGGTAGAAGATGGATCCACTGCACCGTCAATGTGCTGCTGCACCGCAGGGAAGCGCCTCTCCCGTGGTACCACACCGCCAGCTGCCTCACTAGTCCTCGGACGCGTGTATGCTCATAGATGGAGGAGCACCAGAGCTCAAAGCCGCCGAAGGCCTCACTGGGACCGTCACGCGGACCTCGGGTCTCGCGATACCATGTGACGTCACCGCTGTGAGCCGGGACAGGGGAGGGAAGCTCGCGAGTGCCGGGCACTGCGACAGCCAAAGCTGCTGGGGGAGGGAAGGCAAATAAACAGGAGATGGAAGCCAAATAGTCCTTGCCAGAAGTAATAGTCCACCCTACGCGTTTCGTGACGTCAGTCACTTCGTCACTACATTTGGTCAGAATTTCATTCCTTTTGGCGCCGGTTTATTTTTATTAATTGTGTATTTTTTGGTTTGTGTCACCTATTGTTCCTGGCAGCCTTTGCCTTAATATTTTAGGAGTTTATATATATTTATTAGTTGTTTAATTGACACTAATTTTTGTAATTTTAGCAATAGCGCTGTTCCCACTGCCCTTCCCCTTTACAGTATCTCCCACGCCCAGGAACAACAAAAATGTGCTACAGTAAAAAATACAAATTCATACTTGAGTCAGGGTGTAAAGAAATCTTTTCACAACTGCCAATTTTTACATTTTCTTTTCAAACATTACATTAACAAACTTTAACATACAATGCTTCCTAGGTTTTATTTTAAATGCTACTATCATGCCTTGTAAATGGCAGCAGGCTTAATACACTTTGCCCAAAGGGTTTAAACTTAAATGACCCTTTTACAAGAGATATATAAGTATTGCACTATGTATTTTTGTCATATTGGAAGTAGCTTTTTGCATTTTAGTTTTTTGTTGTATAGGTTTATTTTAACCCTTATTATTATTTAATTCAAAATCATTATGATCTGTTATTTGTATTATTTGTTATTTTTATGATTAGTACTACACGTGACAATGTGAAGCGCTATGTACACTAATGGTGCTATATGAATAAAGACATACATACATACATACATGCAATAACTATCAGAGTGACACACAACAAACACTTCACTCCATGACATGTATATTATTATGCCCTCAAACTAGTTACTTACTATGAGCTTTCTAAGACAAAAACAAACAAACAAAAAACATTTAAAGAGGATGTCCCCTTTTTTCTTTTTCCATGCAGTATTAATGCATTAATTCCTAAAAAAACTACTTTAACATTCTAAATTCAAGCCATTTCTTCCTAGGTTAATAATTAACTTCCATGTCTCACAGACATGCAAGTCCTGTGGCCTTTCAGTGAAAAAGGGTGAGGGAAGGGGGAAGAGGAAAGGGAGATTAGAAAAGGGGGGTCCACTAATGCTGTAGCTATTTTCAAAACAGAGCCTGATATGTTTCCCTTTCCTTCTTATTTAATATACTCTGCGCCACTAAATATCCATTTTTAAAACATTTTATTGCCATAAAGTCCACACATAATTTCAAGGGACGTACCCTTCGCCGGCGACTGAGAATGTAGGTTCCCCATAATTCTCCTGTATTACACTGATCAACGCTAGTCGATCGTGTACCAATAAGGTGCCCACCACTTGGTATAATATAAGTAGAATATAGAGTTAAGGACCAGTGGTATTAAAAACTCAATAAAGCTTCCTTACTCCATAAGATCAGACTCTTTCTTTTGTTTAATATTATTATTATTACAACAATAAAAAATAAACATTTACTTTTTAAAACTGTGCATTCTAGATATACCTCGCTTCAGTCCTGACTCCTCTAAATCAGCACATAAAATTTAAATTTAAAACTTCCTTATATCCTACTTCATATTTTATTTGTATCAATAGGTCATTTAAATATTGTAACACAGTATCTCCCACGCCCAGGAACAACAAAAGTGTGCTTCAGTAAAAAATACAAATTCATACTTGAGTCAGGATGTAAAGAAATCTTTTTACAACTGCCAAATTTTACATTTTTTTTAAAACATTACACTAACAAACTTTAACATACAATGCTGCCAAGGTTTATTTTAAATGCTACGGTCAGGCCTTGTAAATGGCAGCAGGTGTAATACACTTTGACCAAAGGGTTAAACTTAAATGACCCTTTTAGAAGAGATATATAAGTATTGCACTGTGTATTTTTGTCATATTGGAAGTAGCTTTTTGCATTTTAGTTTTTTTTTGTGGAATAGGTTTATTTTAACCCTTATTAGTATTTCATTCAAAATCATTGTGATCTGTTATTTGTATTATTTGTTATTTTTATGATTAGTACTACACGTGACAATGTGAAGCGCTATGTACACTAATGGCGCTATAGGAATAAAGACATACATGCATACATACATACAATAACTATCAGAGTGACACACAAACACTTCACTCCATGACATGTATATTATTATGCCCTCAAACTAGTTACTATGAGCTTTCTAAGACAAAAACAAACAAACAAAAAAACATTTAAAGAGGATGTCCCCTTTTTCTTTTACCATTCAGTATTAATGCATTCATCCCTTAAAAAACTACTTTTACATTCTTAAATTCAAGCCATTTCTTCCTAGGTTAATAATTAACTTCCATGTCTCACAGACATGCAAGTCCTGTGACCTTTCAGTGAAAAAGGGTGAGGGAAGGGGGATGAGGGAAGGAGGATGAGGAAAGGGGGGGTCCACTAATGCTGCAGCTATTTTCAAAACAGAGCCTGATATGTTTCCCTTTCCTTCTTATTTAATATACTCTGCGCCACTAAATATCCATTTCTTTCACATTTTATAACCATAAAGTGCACACATAATTTCAAGGGACGTACCCTTCGCCGGCGACTACTGAGAATGTAGGTTCCCCCATAATTCTCCTGGAACTACCCCGATCAACGTCAGTTGATCGTGTACCAATAAGGCGCCCACCACTTGGTATAATATAAGTAGAATATAGAGTTAAGGACCTGTGATATTAAAAAATAGTCACCTGCTGTTCCTTAACAATAGTTCTCTTTCCAAGTTTAGGAGACTTTGCACCTTATAACTATTATACCTTCTGAGCCCTGAATTGGCCTGCCATTTAGCGGCATAAGGTATAATCTGATCTGAGTTTATGGCAATAATATAAAACAACAACAACAATACCTGATCAGTATGATATTGATAAACTCACGTGATACAGGGTGTCCCGTCACACAGGTAGGTTGCCCATAAAGAACAAACTGTCTACAGATTACTCAAACAAATAATCTAATGGCTTTTTCTGTTAAAAAGGATAAAGCCATACCTTATTCCAAGTGTGCACATTTGAGTAATGTAGGCAGCTGCTCCGTCTGGGGTCTACTGGTACCGAGGTGTTGGGTCCCTATTCGGGCGCCATCTGTGAAAGCGTAGAAATAATATCAATGAGTCAAGGGTTCAAATTATCAGCATGAGTTTATCTGCACCATCATACAAGTGAGAGAGAATTCAAAAATGAACGCATGCCTCTGAAAACATATTGCTTGGTATCACATTTTTATACATTTCAAAATGAGTAATACGCCCCTTAAGGGGGCTGGGGTAGAAAACAATATGATGACTTATACAAATATACTTATTGATACATAAATATGCTTCACATGCTATATTCTTATCCTATATATCACCATAATGTGGACCCCTTAACCTTCTGACTTAAGGAGTAACCCTGTTTAGCCCTCTGTGTGTACTGTATCTGTCAGATAACAGACCCTAAGGTCAGCAGAAATGTCTAAGGCAGGAAAAACTCTTTACAAATGCAAGTATTTGAATCTCATGACTAGTAGGAATTATACAAGGGTGAGTTACAGCCAGGAGCGATACTCTGCAAGATATCAATCATTCACAAATAAACAGATATACATACATTCAAACACTCAAAATGGCTACGGGGTACTTAAGGTCGATGCAGCGGCCGTTATCCGAACATTTCACGGAGCCGTTCACTCGTTATTCTTCCGTGAACGCTGCCGTGAATGCTGCCAATCACACCCGTAATCTTCTACAGTTAGAGGATTTGTTAGAGGATAGTGTATGGCTAAGGAGCCTCAGAAAGGACTTCTTTCCCATGTTACATTATACAGTATGAACATTAATAGTAGTAACATTAATCTTCAAATTACTTAGATTTTAAGACAACAACACCTAATAAAAACACTAGTAAACACGCGTCTTACCGTGGGAAAGTTTGAAGAAATCATGCAGCACAACCTGGGTATGCCCAAGATTACCAATCGTGAAATGTACGGATAACGGCCGCTGCATCTCTATTTATGGTTTTACATTTAATCGTTTTGATTTGCTTTATGTATGGACATATGGAACAAGTGCCACATTTGTAACATCCTTTTGGAATGTTAAATCTGCCGCTGTCTCTTTTGGAGTCAAACAAACTAGGAGATAGATGGGACACCAACATTTTTGCCCTTTTAAAAACAAATCTATGGCCCTGGGATACCCAATGTTTCAGATCACTAACCAGTTTTAGCACATCCCACATCCCATAATAATTGATTTGATTTTTTTGGCTTCTCTATTATACTGGGTTTTCTTCTACACCCTGGCTGTTAGAAGGACGTGAGCTAATATCCCTGCCTTCCTCTGTTTTCTCCTTGTTGTGGTGGAAGTCATATGATCAGCTCTGTTAGTCTGATATGCATGATCAAAAGCCTCATGTAAATCTTTAATATTATATCCTCTGAATATAAATCTAGACTCAAGCTCTTGAGATTGTATAAAAAATGATTCTTGGTCAGAACATAACCGTTTGAGTCTTAGAAATTGGCCTTTGGCTATTCCCTTCAAAAGTGCCCGTCACAAAACATGAACGGGCAAACTGTGACTATTCTAACTCTCTGGGAGCCGCCGCAAAGTCTGGGGATAACAAAAGACGCGATAGGGGAAGAATTGTTTCTCATGGCGGGGTGCTGATTGTCCAGGCGTCTGCACACTGCACAGGGATACTAATGTTATTAACGGGCGCCTTGATCCTGGAAACCTAGGGCCACATGCCGAAATATGGGCATGCCTATATCCAGTACAGGCCACGAGATACAGGCTCAGGAAGCATGGAAAGATAAAGGGGGGGGGGGGAGATCTGTCAAATGCTGGTGTACATAAAACAATACACTAACAGAAATAGGCAGCCAACAGAGCTTGCTAGGATTTCTGGAAGCCTGGCAGCCTTTTTTGTTACAGTCACATATACATTTGTAGAAAGACCTCAAATTCTGAATATCCCTGTTGAGCGGCCTACAGTTGACTTCTCAATGATCTGACTAAATGTTCTGCAGAATCACCCATTGCATGAAGGACCTGAAAGAGTTGTGCAACAAATCTTATTACATTGTGGACTGTATAATGCAGCAACACATTTATGAAGCGTTTTTAACGCTTGCTCAGTCCAAGTTACAGTATTTACTGAAAATCTAGAAACAAACCAAAGAGAGAATCCCAGCTATATGAGCACTCAAGTACCTCTACGTGTAAAGCAAGTACTGATGAAGTAATTTAAAATTACATTTTAATAGTATTCCAACTTAAAATAAATAGGTGAATGTGTTATACATATAACGGCGAAAGGCTAAATAAAATGTTGCCAGTGTCTGAGCAGTGTCATTAGAATTGATAATGGTGCTTGCAGGGTTAAATTCCTCCGTATGGTTTGCAGAAGTAGCAGTAATATATTAGTCTTATATTGACCTGTTCAAGTGTTCCAAATGTCCCTTTGCCTCCCCTATGTGGGTGGTAGTTATGAGTTTAGAAGGGGAGAATCCTTTATAGTATTGAGGACTTTATATTCCTGTGTTTGAGGATCTTCCCCATATGTGAAGGGATAATTGAAACCACACCCATTAGGTGTGTAACTGTTTAGGTGTGTAACTGTTTCATTCGCCCATAATATAAATTATCTTTAACTGTGCATGCAATGTCTTGTATATAATGTATACCCTGCTCATTATGTAACTGTATTTGTAAACATGTATTATTTGTCTTAACTCTGTGCCCAGGACATACTTGAAAACGAGAGGTAACTCTCAATATATTACTTCCTGGTAAAATATTTTTATAAATAAATAAAGGTGTGTATCAGTTACCACTTTATCTGAATGTTACGCTGCTTGTGAGACAGCTGATATCTTGTTTACTGGTATAGACAAAATTATAATAGTAACTCCGCTTATATATGTGACTTAATTGGAGCTTCCTATTGTTGTATCCAAGCTACCTATATTGTATGAAGCAGTCAAACTGGAATCTCACGGAGATAGCTATAATCTGAATCGCAGTATAGGTGACTAACACTGCTCTCAGGCTGTATTTCAAAACTGCAGCAGTACCATCTATCTAACACATTTTTGTTAAAGTAATGATATGTGAACTGAGGTAGCAAGTGCCTAGTTGAGGTTAGTTGATCTGAGGGGTAACATTAGCAGAGCACATTCATTAAAGCCACAGGGGCCAGCAACACATTGCTGTGCATTTTATTTTCCTTCCCCCTTGCGAGGCCAGAAAATTGGTTGGGACCTTGCAGTTGAAGCTTCAACCGTTGTAAGCTTTGGGGGTAAAAAGCTATAGTACAGTATCATCAATAATATTTCATTTTTAAATATTGTTAATAGGATGCAACGTTTTGTATGCAGAATTACAGTAGAAGAATGAATCCTTGCCCCCATGACCTCTCAAAGTAATAAGTTTGGTGTTTGAAGCACAAAGAAATAAAATGACTTGCTCAAAGTCATAAAGAACTGATTCTTGACCTTGGTTTTCCTACTTCATGCCATTTTCATGCACTTACCGAATCATTACCATTAAGCTACAACTTATTCCTAAAAACAATCAATAGTGCTACCCTACAATTACGATGACATAAAGTACAAATTCAACTTGTCTTTTCAGGAAGGCCATCCTCCCAATCTGGTAGTTCAGAGGATACGCCTCTTCTTTCTCTAAGGAAGGAAGACCTTATAAGCTCATCGCAAAACAACAACCTGGCAATTCAGGTATTTAGTAGAGTTTGTGATTTTACATGCCCACAATCTAACACCGTCTGTGTGTAAATTTGATTTTAAACTTGTCTCATATCGATGGCAGGCTCATTAATATTTTGCATGAATCTGGGTGCATTTACTTTTCATTTATGTTCTGTATATTTTTCCAAATTTGACAGGATGGTGAGACTCCAAGTATGAGACAGAAGATACAAGGGCAGCAGCAGTCGTGGGAGCAGACAGGAATCACTACAAGAAAGACAAGAAGTCGCAGTGTCACCCCTAGTGGAAGAAAAACTCAAGCAGAGTCTACTCAGGGTTCTGAAATAAAGAAGGTATGCACTATATTCTCTGCAGGACAGTTTATAAAGAGAGAAAACATTTAGCATCTAATTGTTGTTCTGTAACAGTTTTTTGTATAAAAAAAATGTAATTAGAAATATTATTCTTACATAGAAATTTTATGTTTTCTGAACCTATCCGTTTTTTTTTCTTGTAATGTTTATGAATGCTTTGTGCCTGATTTTAAGCTTCCATTAATTCTTAGTGGTTAGTTCAGCTCTTTTTTAAATTTGTTTATATTTATGTGCATATTAGTGAATTTTCAGTTATGTTTGTGGAAGAAATCTACATACTGTAGTTATTTAAACATCTCAAAATGCATTTTTTTTTTGTATATCTTTTTTATTGGAAAATTTGCAGTCATATACATCATTTGCATGTTTATATTACATTCTTGCATAGGTTATGCCACAATGTACAATTCATCGTATTTTAACATCTGCAAGTTCCCTATTTTTATATTGTAATTAAACATGCTTTCATGCATGCCTCACTCTTACCAAACTTTTTCAACTATTAGTTGCTATCCATTCGTCAATTATCAGTGTGTCGCTCCTAACTGTTCTGCACCCCTCCATGATCCCCAGATATCCTAGATTTTCTTTTGTTTTTGCCTTATCTTTTCCTTTCTGCGTGATTGCTATAAAGGCTTCTGTATTAGTGTTTGTAGTTTTATTTCAAAATGCATTTTGATCTGTTTGCTTTTTTCTGTTCACTGATGCTTGCACAGAACTTTGCTCCAATGTCCGTATTATCAAGAAGGTCCTTGCTGCGCACAGATATCAAGAGCATTGAAGAGGATAGTATCCAGGAAGAAACCCAGTACCCTGATGGAAAGGTGAGCTTGGTATCCCATGGTAGAGAGGACTCACACTCAAAATAGAAAAGTGATACTACAGTAGGAACTGTGCAATGTAATCTGGAAAATGCTATACATTAGTACAGCTAAGGGCACCGGAGTACAGTAGAAAATATGAATAAACGCAACTACTGTACCTTCCTTTATCTCCAACCATGACATGACTATTCGATGCGATTGTGAAAAAAAATTTGCTTTCCTGAGAAATATTTTGTGATAGTTACATTCTGCCATTGTGAACTGCTATAATATATTAGCAGGAATGGAATACTACAAAGCTGCAGTGAGCATTTAAAGCAGAAATCCTCCTGAGTTGAAACACTATTTTTAGCTCCTCTTCACACATTTGTAATGGTTAATTCTGTTCTTTTTATGGCTTCACTGTTGTGTAGCTTGAAAATTAGATTTAGATCTCAGTGCATTTTTTCCTGGTAAACTATTCATATAAGTCATTATGAAACATATTGATTGCAAAAGTATTATATCCTTTTATTTTTATAGAACTGTTCAATGTTTTTCAAAAGGAAATTTAATGGTGAAGTATAGGGATGGGATACAGAAGTATAAATGGGAGAAAAGGAGGCATAATTTACATAGAGCTTTCAGTGAACAATATCAACAGTAGTATGCATCCGTTTCAAATGGACATTGTTTTAACCTGCTTAAAAAGCATGAATTACAGTTATAGGAAGCTATCTCTGAGCAAAGAACCACCAAGAGTTTTTCCATAGATTGGTTTACATTGGACATTTAATTCCACCGTGAAAACCGACCATTTTCTTGCTCGTGTCTAAGCCGTAGTGGGCGGTAATTCATTTTTTTCTAGTTAAATGTAATTGCATATCTCGCAGCAGTTAAAATATGGTTTATAAGTTGTCCTTGATATGTTAGCACATCTTGTGGAGGCTTGCTCAGAACCAGCACCCAGGGGTCCACAAGGACATAATTTATCAATTTTATTATTTTTCTACTGTATTTCTAAATAATTCTGAATAATTGGACAGTGCCACCAATTATGGGCATGGGAGCCCTCAAACACCATTTCCTCCAAACGGAACATGAGGAATACATAGGGTGACCAGGTGTCCCGGTTTAGCCGGGACAGTCCCGTTTTTTTAACCTCTGTCCCGGTTTTTTAGTCTCTGCCCGGCTGCCCCGCATGCTGTAAAATGTTCCGTTTTTTTGTGGTTCTTCCGCTTTTGACCATCAGAGCAGGGGGGGCAACAGAGAGCAGACAATGCATGGAGGAGAGCAGGGGCCGGGACTAAGCTGCGGAGCCCAGCAGTGAGACCCGGAAGTGTCAGTGAGATCTTCCGGTGTCTTCTGCCAGGGCTCAAGATGGCTTCCCCCACCCATGCAGGTTTGGTCCAGAATGGGGGACACAGACACACACTCACACAATGGGGGGGGGAGAGGCACAAGCACAGCATGAGGAGGAGAGGCAGAGAGAGAGAGAGACACAGGCACAGCATGGGGAGAGGCACAGAGAGAGGCACCGGCACAGCATGGAGAGACAGAGAGTGGCACAGGCACAGGATGGGGAGAGACAGTGTGGGGAGAGAGGCACAGCATGGGGAGAGGGGTACAGCATGGAAATAGGGGCACAGAGTGGGGGGGGGAGAGAGAGACAAAGAATGGGGGGTAGAGAGAAAGAATGGGGGGTAGAGAGAAAGAATGGGGGGGGGAGACAGAGAATGGGGGAGAGAGACAGAATGGAGGGAAGAGAGACAGAGAATGGTGGGAAAAGAGACAGAAAATGGAGGAGAGACAGAGAAAGGGGGAGGGAGAAAGAGAGACAGAGAATGGGGAGAGAGAGACAGAGAATGGGGGAGAGAGAGACAGACAGAATGGGGTGGGGGAGAGAGAGACACAGAGAATGGAGGGGAGAGAGAGATGAGAATAGGGGGTGGGGGAGAGAGACAGACCTGTCCCGGTGTTAGGTGACGGACAGGCTCTCTGGCGGGTTGGTCCTGTCACGGTGCTAGGTGACGGACAGCCTCTCTGGGGGGGTTGGTCCTGTCACGGTGCTGGGTGGCGGACAGCCTCTCTGGGGGGCTGGTCCTGTCACGGTGCTAGGTAGCGCACAGCCTCTCTGGGGGGTTGGGCCTTTCCCGGTGCTAGGTGGCAGACAGCCTCTCTGGGGGGCTGGTCCTCTCACGGTGCTAGGTGGCGGACAGCCTCTCTGGGGGGCTGGTCCTCTCGCGGTGCTAGTTGGCAGACAGCCTCTGTGGTGGGTTGGTCCTTTCACGGTGCTGGGTGGTGGACAGCCTCTCTGGGGGGTTGGTCCTGTCACGGTGCTAGGTGGCGGACAGCCTCTGTGGTGGGTTGGTCCTGTCATGGCACCAGTAGAGAAGGAGAAAAACTGGAAGAGCACTACTGTGGGTATCAAAAAAGTAGAAAGGAGGGTGCGTATCCCATAAAAAAGATTATTTATTGGTAATGGAAAAACAGGGCAATGGAGATCCCTACCAACGTTTCACGCTTCACAGAGCGCTTTCTCAAGGTATACATATCACAACTTTATTAACATATATATATATATAGACACAAACTGACATAACCAGCCAATACTCCCAGCTCACATGTGATCCACCCACTTTGATTGCTAATGGTCTTCGGATGTGTATACACCTAATCAGTATATTCAGACACAGAGGCGACAGTGACTAACTCCGCCCCCAACAACCAATCCGGAGACATGCGTGGTCTAGCAACCCCCAGTAGTACGCGCTTGCGCAGTAACCAACTGAGGGAGAGTCCTCAATGTCAATGGAGGCCGTGGGGCGTGGGGAGAGCGCGTCATCAAATGGCCCTGACTGTATACCTCACTGGGACTCTAAGTGCGCGCGCAACTGCGCTCTGCAAGACACTAGTCCCTCCCCGCAGTGGGAGCAGACACAGTGAGCTCCGGACCATCGGCGGAGTGCGCTTGTGCAATACCAACCGTCGCGTCAGAGGCTCACAGAACACCCCAAGTGCGGGGTGGGAGAATGAAAAGCCAGAGCGCAGACTTATGCGCAGCACAGAGGGGGAACACATAGTGTGCTGTGAATACAAACACAGAACATTATTAAAATCAATAAACTTAAAATTTATATTAACAAAGAAAACATATTTGTAGAACCCCCCAGTCTTACTCTCTTCTAAATGATGTTAATCGACCAGAAGGGGTAAATAAAACTATCACTTGACATATGTAAAGTCAAACCAACATCCTGATTTGTTTAGGGAGCTGATGATGGTGAGTGGATATAGAATGGCAAGCAAAGAACATGAGATTGAGTGGAGAAACCTAATGTGTCTATATATATATATGTTAATAAAGTTGTGATATGTATACCTTGAGAAAGCGCTCTGTGAAGCGTGAAACGTTGGTAGGTCTCTCCCACTGCCCTGTTTTTCCATGACCAATAAATAATCTTTTTAGGGGATACGCATCCTCCTTTCTACTTTTTTGATACCTACAGTAGTGCTCTTCCAGTTTTTCTCCTTCTCTACTAGCCTACCCTTTGGATGGAAGCACACCTGGGGACCCCTCCCCTTTGGATCGCATGGACTGTGCAGCACTCAGAGTGAGCCAATCGCTTGCTACATGTTTTCCTGTTCAGGACTTTATTTAGACAATTGGTACGTTATAGGGGGTTGTTATGCTCAATCTTCCTGGTGTTATTGTTAACAACAGCATCACTTATCAGTTAGCTTACCATCCGGGACTGCAACCCAGGACCTGTCTTCTATCAAGTTTATGTTTAGGGGTCCCCCCTACAAGTATCTGGTTATTCATTCATTCATTTATCCTACTGTTGGGGTCTTTAGCATTACGCAGTCACATGGTCTGTCATGGCGCCACCCTTCTGGATGTGGATTCTCTCTCTCCCCCTTATCACACCTCTGCTCCCCCCCTCTCTCTCCCTCAGATGGGAGCAGCCTCCCGTCACACGTGGATCCGGACGCTGGTCTCTTACACTTCCATCGCGTGAGCCGGACCGACGCTGGGAACTACACCTGTATCGCCTCCAATAGCCAGCAAGGGGAGATCCGATCGTCCGTGCACCTCACTGTGGCAGGTGAGTCGCAAAGCTCCCATCATTCATCACTCCAGCAGCGGAGGGCCAGGGGTATTAGTGTCTGATGCCCTCCTCCTCTCTCTTAGTCTATATCAACTTCAAGATGGTGCCAGACAACACAACGGTGTACCAGGGGCACACTGCCATCCTGCACTGCCAGGCCAGCGGAGACCCCACCCCACACATCCAGTGGAAAGGCAGGGAGCGCATCCTGGATGCAAGCAGATCCTACCCCCGGTGAGTGACCCTTAACCCCGACCTCAGTCACTCCTAGGGATTACGAATGGCTGAGACCTGTTTAAGGGTTCAGTGTGGGGTGTGCACGACAGCAGTGTCCTCTCACTGTGTCATGGGGTGTGACCTCTCTGTGACCTCTCCGTCACGTTGTGTGTCCTCTCTGTGACCTCTCCGTCACGGGGTGTGTCCTCTCTGTGACCTCTCCGTCACGGGGCATGTGCACGACAGCAGTGTCCTCTCACTGTGTCATGGGGTGTGACCTCTCTGTGACCTCTCCGTCACGGGGCATGTGCACGACAGCAGTGTCCTCTCACTGTGTCATTGGGGTGTGACCCTCTCTGTGACCTCTCCGTCAGGGTGTGCTCTCTGTGACCTCTCCTGGGCCCTCTGACTCCCTTCGGGGTGTGTCCTCTCTGTGACCTCTCCGTCACAGGGCATGTGCACGACAGCAGTGTCCTCCTTCACGTGTCATGGGTGTGACCTCTCTGTGACTCTCCGTCCACGGGGCATGTGCACGACAACAGCAGTGTCCTCTCACTGTGTCCATGGGGTGTTGTACCTCCCTCTGACCTCTCCGTCCTCAGGGTGTGTCCTCTCTCTGACCTCTCCGTCACGGGGTGTGTCCTCTCTGTGACCTCTCCGTCAGGGGTGTGTCCTCTCTCCGTCACGGGGTGTTTCGTGCCTCTGTGATCCTCTCCGTCATGGGTGTGTCCTCCTGTTCCTTTCCGTCTGGGGTGTTTGCTCCCTTGACCTCTCCGCATGGGTGTGTCCCTCCTCTCTCTGACCTCTCCGTCACGGGGTGTGTCCTCTCTCCGTCACGGGGTGTGTCCTCTCTGTGACCTCTCCGTCATGGGGTGTGTCCTCTCTGTGACCTCTCCGTCATGGGGTGTGTCCTCTCTGTGACCTCTCCATCACGGGGTGTGACCTCTTTCTGACCTCTCAGTCACGGGGTTTGACCTCTCTGTTATGGGGTGTGACCTCTGTGACATAGCCTGTATGTTTTCAGGATTCAGATCATGCCAAATGGTTCCCTGATTGTCTTCCACGTCACCAGCGAGGATTCTGGGAAATATACCTGCATCGCTGGAAACGTATGCAACATCAAGCACCGCGACGCCTTCCTCTATGTCGTGGGTAAGGGGGGGGCCCTCTATCAGGGGGCGGCCCTGGAACGGGCGGGACCGGCCGGGCTGCCCGTGTGGTTTCCTTGACACATGTTGCCCTCTTGCCCCTCAGACAAGCCGCTGGGCGACACAAGCGATTTGAACACCCACACCCCATACAAGATGATCCAGACGATAGGGCTGTCGGTGGGTGCAGCGGTGGCTTATATCATCATCGTGCTGGGGCTCATGTTCTACTGCAAGAAGCGCAGGAAGGCCAAGAAACGGGGCAAGCACGGCGGGGAAGAACCGGAAATGGAGTGTCTAAATGGTGAGGACAGGAAGTGATGTCATGAGGGGAGGAGCCTAAGGGAGTGTCTGAATTGTGAGAGTGGAGGACAGGAAGTGATGGGTTGCGTGTCGTGTTGCCACCATCTGAGTGATGTGTCAACACGATGTGACTTTTTGTAGGGTGTCGGGGCTGAGGTGTGTGATGTCACGGTCCCTCCTGTGATGTTAGGTAGGGTGTCGGGCTGAGGTGTGTGATGTCACGGTCCCTCCTGTGATGTTAGGTAGGGTGTCGTGGCTGAGGTGTGTGATGTCACGGTCCCTCCTGTGATGTTAGGTAGGGTGTCGGGCTGAGGTGTGTGATGTCACGGTCCCTCCTGTGATGTTAGGTCAGGGTGTGGGGCTGAGGGTGTGATGTCACTGTCCCTCCTGGATGTTAGGTAGGGTGGTCGGGCTGAGGTGTTGTGATGTCACGGTCCCCCCTGTGGTTTAGTACGGTGTCGGGGCTGAGGTGTGTTGATGTCACGGCCCCTCCTGGGAATTTAGGTCAGGGTGTCGGGGTCTGAGGTGTGTGTGATGTCACGGTCCCTCCTGTGATGTTAGGTAGGGTAGGGTCGGGCTGAGTGTGTGTTGATGTCACGGTCCCCCCTGTTGATGTTAGGTAGGGTGTCGGGGCTGAGGTGTGTGATGTCACGGTCCCCTCCGTGATGTTAGGTAGGGTGTCGGGCTAGGTGTGTGATGGTCACGGGTCCCTCCTGTGATGTTAGGGATGGTGTCCGGGGCTGAGGGTGTGTTATGTCACGGTTCCCTCCTGTGATGTTGGTAGGGTGTCGTGGCTGAGGTGTGTGATGTCACGGTCCCTCCTTTGATGTTAGTAGGGGGCGGGCTCTGAGGTGTTGATGTCACGGTCCCTCCTGTTATGTTAGTAGGAGGGTGTCGGGGCTGAGGTGTGTGATGTCACGGCCCTCCTGGGATGTTAGGTAGGGTGTCGGGCTGAGGTGTGTGATGTCACGGCCCCTCCTGGATGTTAGGTAGGGTGTCGGGCTGATTTGTGTGATGTCACGGCCCTCCTGTGATGTTAGGTAGGGGTGTCGGTGGGGCTGAGTTCCTGTGATGTCACGGTCCCTCCTGTGTATGTTTAGGTAGGGTTGTCGGGCTGAGGTGTGTGCATGTCATGGTCCCTCCTGTGATGTTAGGTAGGATGTCGTGGCTGAGTTGTGATGGTCATGGTCCCTCCTGTGAATGTTAGTAGGAGTTGTCCGGGCTGAGGTGTAACA